>JAJIBD010031300.1:0-18189 GCA_021461705.1 Cryptotis parvus
AAAGATATACAATTAAAAGTTCATATTTGGGTTTTGGTCACACAGTGTTCCAGCACCCGTCCCTCCACCAGTGCCCATCTCCCACCACCAACGCCCCCGGTTCCCTCCCCTCTCCCCAGCCCACCTCCATGGCAGGTTCTTTATTTCTTTCCCTTTCTCTCTCTTTCTCTTTTCCTTCCCTTCCAGACTATGGATTACAGAACATACATTAAAAGGTTGTCATGTGTATCCTTTTGCCTCTATTTAATGCTCAGTTCTAGGTTGGCATTAGTACCCTAGACAATTATTAGCACACTGTTCCATTTTCTGTCTTACCTAGCCTCTGACTCCCACACGTTTGCGATAATTTCCACCTTTGGCAAGACCTCCTGATATATATGTTTCACTTGACCTTGGATATTTGTATCATAATATGTACATATATATTTATGTTATGGGCATAAATGCAGTCATTCTGTATCTGTCTCTCTCTCCTTCTGGCTAATTTCACTCAACATAATCTCCATGTCCATCCATTTATAGGCAAATTTTATAACTTCATTTTTCCTAACAGCTGCATAGTATTCCATTGTGTAGATGTACCAAAGCTTTATTATCCAGTCATCGATTTTCGGGCACTCTGGTTGCTTCCAGATTCTGGCTATTGTGAATAATGCTGTTATGAGCATAAAAGTAGGGATGGTGTTTCCGCTGCTTATTTCTTCCTTGCTAAAGTTTCTGTTCATTTCTTCTCCCCTTTTTTGATGGGGTTGTTTGTTTTCTTCTTGTAAAGTTCTACCAGTGCCCGATATATCCTGGATATTAACCCCTTATCAGATGGGTATTGGGTGAATATTCTTTCCCATTCTGTGGACTGCTTCTGTATCTTAGTCACTGTTTCTTTTGAGGTGCAGAAGCTTTTCAGTTTCATGTAGTCCCATATGTTTATCTTTTCTTCTAGTTGCTTTGTTAGTGATGTTTCACCTTGGAAGATGCCTTTAGCTTCAATGTCATGGAGGGTTTTTCCTATATTTTCTTCAATGTACTTTATGGATTCAAGTCTGATATTGAGATCTTTAATCCATTTTGATCTGATTTTTGTGCATGGTGTTAGACACAGGTCCAAATTCATTTTTTTTACATGTTGCTGCCCAGTTTTCCCAACACTACTTGTTGAAGAGGCTTTCCTTACTCCATTTTAGACTCATTGCACCTTTATCAAAGATTAAATGATCATGTGTTTGAGGTTGGGTGTCAGGATACTCAATTCTATTCCATAGGTCCACAGGTCTGTTTTTATTCCAATACCATGCTGTTTTAATTACTATTGCCTTGTAGTACAGTTTGAAGTTGGGAAAGGTGATGCCTCCCATCTTCTTTTTTCCCAAGGATTGCTTTAGCTATCCTTGGGGGTTTATTGTTCCATACAAATTTCAAGAGCGTTTGGTCAATTTCTTTGAAAAATGTCATGGGTATCCTCATAGGGACTGCATTGAATCTGTATTGAATCCCTCTAGGGAGTATTACCATTTTGACAATGTTGATTCTCCCCATCCATGAACAGGGAATGTGTTTCCATTTCCTTGTGTCCTCTTTTATCTCTTGGAGTAGTGTCTTGTAGTTTTCTTTGTACAGGTCCTTTACATACTTGGGTAAGTTGATTCCTAGGTATTTGATTTTCTGTGGCACAATTGTGAATGGAATAGTTTCCTTAATATCCCTTTCTTCTCTTTCGTTATTTGTATATAGGAAAGCCACTGACTTTTGGGTGTTGATTTTGTATCCTGCCACTCTACTATATGCGTCTATTGTTTCTAGGAGTTTTTTGGTAGAGAGTTTAGGGTTCTCTAGGTATGATATCATGTCATCTGCAAATAATGATAGCTTGACTTCTTCCTTGCCTATCTGGATGCCCTTGATGTCCTTTTCTTCTCTGATTGCTATGGCAAGTACTTCCAGTACTATATTGAATAAAAGAGGTGAGAGTGGGCAACCTTGTCTTGTCCCTGATCTCAGGGGGAAGGCTTTCAACTTCTCCCCATTGAGAATGATGCTTGCTGTGGGCTTTTGGTAGATGGCTGTAACTATCTTGAGGAAAGTCTCTTCAATTCCCATTTTCTGGAGGGTTTTAATCATGAACAGGTGCTGGATCTTGTCAAAAGCTTTTTCTGCGTCTATTGAAAGGATCATATGGTTTTTTTTTTTTTTTTTTATTGATATGATGTATTGTGTTGATTGACTTGCGAATGTTGAACCATCCTTGCATTCCCGGATGAATCCTACTTGGTCATGATGTATAATCTTCTTGATGAGTCTTTGGATTCTGTTTGCTAGTATTTTGTTGAAGATCTTAGCATCCGTGTTCATCAGGGATATTGGTCTGTAGTTTTCTTTCTTTGTGTTGTCTCTCCTGCTCTGGGTATCAGGGTGATATGTGCCTCGTAGAAGCTGTTTGGGAGTGTTTCTGTTTCTTCTATTTCCTGGAAGAGCTTGAAAAGGACTGGCAGTAGGTCCTTCTTAAAGGTTTGGTAGAGTTCACTAGGGAATCCGTCTGGACCTGGGCGTTTGTTTGGGCAGGCTTTTAATTACTGTTTCTATTTCCTCAATGGTGATAGGCTTATTCAGGTATTGGAGGTCTTCTTGTTTCAGCCGTGGGAGGTTATAGGACTTCAGGAATTGATCCATTTCTTCTAGATTCTCATGTTTCACGGCATACAGGGTCTCAAAGTAATCTCTGATGATCTTTTGGATTTCTGTGGTTTCTGTTGTGATGTCACCCTTTTTATTTCTGATTCTGTTTATTTGGGTTTTCTCTTTCTCTGTACTTACAAGTCTTGCCAATGATTTGTCAATCTTGTTTATTTTTTTCAAAAAAACCAGCTCTTGGTTTCATTAATCTTTTGGATTGTTTTTTTTGGTTTCCAACTCATTGATTTCCTCTCTAAGTTTTATTATTTCCTTTTTTCTGCCTGGGTTGGGCTCCTTTTGTTGGTCTATTTCTAATGTCTTCAGCTGTGTAGTCAGGTTATTTATGTGGGCCCTTTCTTGTTTCCTGATGAATGCTTGCAGAGCTACAAACTTCCCTCTTAACACGGCTTTTGCCGTGTCCCACAAGTTCTTATAATTGGTGTGTTCATTTTCATTTGTTTCCAGAAATCTTTGGATTTCCTGTTTGATTTCTTCTATGACCCATTTGTTGTTCAGGAGTGAGCTGTTCAGTTTCCAGGTGTTTGGTTTGACTCCCTGTTTCTGTGTACGGTTAACTTCCATTTTCAGTGCATCATGGTCTGAAAAGATAGCTGACACAATTTCTATCTTTTTAATTTTATTGACGTATGCTTTGTGGCTCAGCATGTGGTCTATCTTGGAGAATGTTCCATGTGCACTAGAGAAAAATGTGTATTCAGCTTTTTTGGCATGAAGAGCCCTGTCTATATCCACTAGCTCTCTTTCTTCCATTTCTTCCTTCAGGGCCAATATTTCCTTGGTGAGTTTCAGTCTTGTTGATCTATCCATCGTTGATAGAGCAGTGTTGAAGTCTCCAACTATTATTGTGCTACTGTTAATGTCTTCTTTGAGGTCTCTTAGCAGTTGTTTTATGTATTTTGCTGACCCTCCGTTGGGTGCATATATGTTTAGTAGTGTAATTTCTTCCTGATGTACATACCCCTTTAGTAATAAGAAGTGGCCTTCGTTGTCCATTCTAACCTTTTCCAGCCTGAAGTCTATATTATCTGATACTAATATGGCCACACCAACCCTTTTGGAGGAGTTGTTTGCATGGAGAATGGTCTTCCAACCTTTGACTCTGAGTCTCTGTTTGTTCTGATTATTCAGATGCGTTCTCTTGTAGACAGCAGAAATATCCCTTTCTTTTTCATTTTTTTTGTATATAGGAAAGCTACTTACTTTGGGTATTGATTTTGTATCTTGCCACTCTACTATAGGTATATATTTGTTCTAGGATCTTTTTGGTAGGGAGTGTAGGATTCTCTAGGCACATCAGGTTATCTGCAAATAGTGATAGCTTGATTTCTTCCTTTCCTCTCTGGATTCCTTTAATGTCCTTTTCTTCTCTGCTTGCGATGGCAAGTACTTCCACTACTATATTGAATAGAAGTGGTGAGAGTGGGGAACCTTGTCTGTCCTTGATCTTTGGGGAAAGTCTTTCAGTTTTTCTTCATTGAGAATGATACTTGCTGTGAACCCTTGGTAGATGGCGTTGACAATATTGAGGGAAGGTTCTTTCAGTTCCCATTTTATTGAGCGTTTTTGTCATGAATGGGTATTGGATCTTGTCAAATGCTTTCCCTGTGTCTATTGATAGGATCATGTGTTTTTTATGTTGATTGACCTGCTAATGTTGAACCATCCTTTCATTCGTAGATGAATATTAGTTGGTTATGATGTATAATCTTTTTTTTTTGTTGTTGTTGTTTTGGGTCACCCCCGGCAATGCTCAGGGGTTTCTCCTGGTTCTGCACACAGGAATGACTCCTGGCAGTCCTCTGGGGACCATATGGGATGCCGGGGATCGAACCCAGGCTGGCATGGGCCGCCTGGTGCATGGCAAACGCCCTACCCGCTGGGCTATCGCTCCGGCCCCTGTATATTCTTTTTTTATTTTTTCTTTTTTTGGGTCACACCCAGTGATGCTCAGGGGTTATTCCTGGCTTCCCCGCTCAGGAATTACTCCTGGCGATGCTTGGGGGTCCATAGGTGATGCCGGGGATAGGACCCAGGTCAGGTGCGTGCAAGGCAAATGCCCTACCTGCTATGCTATTGCTCTGGCCACATGATGTATAGTCTTTTTGATGAGTCTCTGGATTCTGTTTGCTAGTATTATTATTATTTTTTTTTTTGCTTTTTGGGTCACACCCGGCAATGCTCAGGGGTTACTTCTGGCTCTGCACTCAGGAATTACTCCTGGCGGTGCTCGTGGGACCATATGGGACGTTGGGGAGACCAAATCGGGGCGGCACAGGCCGGCCGGCGTGCAAACAAGCGCCCTACCCGCTGGGATATCGCCTCCGGCCCCCTAGTATTTCTTAGTATCTTTGTTCATCAGGAAGATTGGTCTGTTGTTTTCTTTTTTTTTTATTTTGTGTTGTCTCTGCCTGCTTTGAGTATCAGGGTGGTGTGTGCCTCATAGAAGCTATTTGGGAGTGCTTCTTTTTCTTCTATTTCCTGGAACAGCTTGAAAAGGATTGGCAGTAGGTCCTCCTTAAAGGTTTGGAAGAATTCACTAGTGATTACATCTGGAGCTGGGATTTTGTGTTTGGGCAGACTATAATTACTGTTTCAATTTCCTTGATGGTTATAGGCTTATTCAGGTATTGCATGTCTTTTTGTTTCAGTTGTGGGAGGGAGTTTGTAGGGCTTCAGGAATTCATCCATTTCTTCCATTTTCTCATGTTTCGTGGCATACAGGCTCTCAAAGTAATCTCTGATGATCTTTTGAATTTTTGTGGTTTCTGCTATGATGTCCCGCTTTTCATTTCTGATTCTATTTCTTTGGGTTTTCTCTTTTCCTTTACTTACGGAGTCTTGCAAGTGGTCGTCGATCTTGTTTTTTTTTTTCAAAGAAGCTCTTGGTTTTATTAATTTTTTAGATCTTTTTTTGGGTTTCTAGTTCATTGATTTCCCTCTAAATTTTATTATTTCCTTCTTTCTGCCTGGTTTGGGCTCCTTTTTGTTGGTCTTTTTCTAATATTTTGAGCTGTGTAATCATGTAACTTATGTGTGCCCCTTTTTCCATATGAATGCTTGCAGAGCTATGAACTTTCCTCTTAACACTGCTTTTGCTGTGTCCCACAGGCTCTGATAGCTTGTGTCTTCATTTTCATTTGTTTGCAGTAATCTTTGGAATTCCTCTTTGATTTCTTTTATGACCCATTGGTTTTTCAGCAGTGAGCTGTTCAGTTTCCAGGTGTTTGGTTTGACTCCCTATTCCTCTGTGTGGTTAACTTCCATTTTCAGTGCATCTGCGTCTGAGAAAATAATTGACAAATTTTCTATCTTTTCCATTTCATTGAGGTTTGCTTTGTGGCTTAGCATGTGGTCTATCTTGGAGAATGTTCCATGTGTACTGGAGAAATATGTGTATTCAGCTTTTTTTTGGATAAAATAATCTGTATATATCCACCAGCCCCTTTTCTTTCATTTCTGGCCCTTTATTCTTATCTGATGAGTGCTTTCAGAGCTGTGAAATTTCCTCTTAACACGCTTTCACTGGATCTCACAAGTTCTGGTACTTCTTGTCTTCAGTCTCATCTGTTTCCAGAAATTTTTGGATTTTCGTTTGATTTTTTTTTTTATGAGCTGCTGGTTGTTCAACAATGAGTTGTTTAGTTTCCATGTGCATGATATGACCTTAGTTTTTGTTTGTGATTAACTTCTATTTTCAGTGCATCAATCTGAAACAATAGTTGACACAAATTCTATCTTAATTTTATGGTGGTAGGTTTTGTGTCCTAGCATGTGATCTATCTTGGAGTATGTTCCATGTGTGCTGGAGAAGTATGTAGTGGAAAGGGCAGTCAGATTTATTAGCTGCCCTTTCCACTGCTTCATTTATGTCCTCCTGTATTTTGGCTTTTTCAGGATGAAATGCCCTGTATATAACTACTAGTTCTCTTTCTTCCATTTTAATACTTTAGGGCCAGTATTTTCTTGTTGAATTTCAGTCGTGTTGCTCTATCAACAAATGATAGAGCAGTCTTGAAGTTTATAACTACAATCATTTTGCTGTCAATGTCTTCTTTGAAGTCAATTAGCAGTTTTTTTTAGGTATTTTTCCTGGCCTCTAGTTGGGTGTATATGTGTTTAGGAGTGTAATTTCTTCCTGATATACATATCCCTTGATTATTAAGAAATGACCTTCTCTGTCCCTACTGGCCTTTTTCAGCCTGAAGTTTGTGTTGTCGGATTCTATTATGACCTCCTTGGCCTTTTGGAGGAGTGTGTTTGTGTGAAGGATTGTTTTGTAGCCTTTAACTTTGAGCCTGTCTTTGCTCTGATTGCTCAGAAGAGTTTCTTGATTGCAGCACAATGTCGGGTTCATTTTATTGGTCCTTTTTGCCACTCTGACTTTCTAAGTGGTGAATTTAGACCGTTGATATTGAGAGAGATTATTTTCATCAGATTTTCTGCCATCTTTCTGCATAAATTTGTTGTTCTTTTGGTTTTTGTCTTTTCTTAGAGTAGAACTTTCAGCCCTTATTTTAATGTTAAGTTTGAGTCCATCAAGTTCCTGAGCTGCTGTTTATTCAAGAAGCTGTGTATTTGTTCTTCAAATGTGAATGAAAGCCTAGCCAGTAAAGAATTCTTGTTGAGGCCTTCATTTCATTGAGTTTTTTCACTACATCCCACCACTGCCTTCAAGCTTCTAGGGTTTCTTCTGATTGGTCTGCTGAAGGTCGAATAATGCTTCTTTACATAAAATTTCCTTCTTTGATTCTGCTGCTTGAAGAATTTCTCATCTATGGCATCCATTATTCTGACTAGGATATGTCTTATAGTTTTTTTTATTGGGGTCTGTTTTTGCTGGTATTCTTTGGACTTGGATTTGGATGCCTGCGTCTTTTAACTCTGGGAACTCTTCTGCAAGGATATTTTTAAACTGTACCTATTTCCTTGTGGTGCCTTTCTGTTTTTCTGGGATTCCGATGATTATGTTATTCCTCCTAGAATTATTCCTCCTAGATTCATTCTCATGGTCTCTAGGCTGGTACTGATCCATTTTTCAGTCTTCTGTTGGATTTCCCTCATTACTTTCTGCAGTTCATCTTCTTTCTCACTGATTCTATCTTCTGTTGATGTCATCCTGCTGTTGAGAGTCCTCATGTTGTGTTTCATTTCGTCTATTGAGTTTTTTATTGATGATAATTCTGTTTGTAGTTTTGTCATTTCTGCTCTCATTTCTTCCCGTGATTTATTGACTGCCCTTTCCACTGCTTCATTTATGTCCTCCTGTATTTTATTCAACATCTGTTCCACTTTGTTATTGAGCTCATTAAACATCTTCACCGTTTCTTCTCTGAGTTATTTGTCAGAGAGATTATCTATGTGTGTATTCCTTTTTGTGTCTTTAGGGTTGTTTTCTTCTGCTCGTTGAAGTGTGTATTTGTGATTTTTTCCCCATAGTGCTGTGGTGTTCTAGGTTGGATCCTTCTGTGGTACTATTTCTTCCTCACTGTCAGGTAGGACTCTGGAGATGCTCAAAAGTTGGTGTTCTCCTTTCCCTCTTTGAGGATGTTACCTCCTCTTGGTGTTGAATTTCATGCTTGTTGTAGGTTTTGGTTGGTACTAGTGATATTCTTGTGTTCATTGTAAGTTTTGTGTGCTTTAGAGTTATGTTGTATTATCAGTGTGGATTGAGTAGTTAGGCTGCCATTGAGAGTCATTGGTAAAGTAGTCTAAGATGTTGGTGTAATGCAATATGGAGGGAATATTCATTTGCAGCCACCAGTCAGCCACGACCCCAGGGAGGTTACCTGGGTGGGAGGCATCCTGGCATCTGCAGGTTCAAAGTGTTCTGTTTATCTCCTCTGCAGCTCAGAATTCTGGGAGTTGTGGTTTTGATTTCTTCCCTAACACAAGGTTGCAGTAGTTAATAATTGAACACACAAAATATTTTTTTTTTTTTTGCTTTTTTGGATCACACCCAGCAATGCTCAGGGGTTACTCCTGACTCTGCACTCAGGAATTACTCCTGGTGGTGCTCGGGGACCATATGGGATGCCGGGAATCAAACCGGGCCGGCATATGCTGGCCCCCTGCAAGGCAGAAGCCCTATCTGCTGGGCTATCGCTCCGCCCCTCACACAAAATATTTCTTACTATCTGGTATTACTAATTATGAATTCTTCTTTTTAGAAGACAGATTTTAAAACAAAAAATAATTTTAAAATAAATTTTAATTTAAATTATTTTTAATTTAAATTATTTAAAAAAACTAAAAATAAATGCTTATCTTTGTTTCTCACTAGTTTTAAGTTTTGTTTTCTTTTTTCATTTTCGCTTATTCAAATAGTTAGCCTTGTAACATTTTTTCTAGTCCAGTGTTGACCAATGTATAGATACGCTAATATATAAAATATATGATTTTTGTATGTACGTGAAATGAATATATATGAAGAATATGTATTCTTCACACATATGCATGTATAATTATGTATATGTAAATTCATATGTATATGAAAATTTATGCATATGTAAATGTATATGCATAGGAAAACGAATATGTATGAAGAATATGTATGAAGAATATGTATTTGATTCTTACAAATTTTCTTTTCTCAAATATAACAAACTTGAAAAATGGATACTCTGAAACAATTTTTTTTAAGTCAGCACAAAATAAACACTTAAATGTCATAGAAAGTTTTACCTTGATTTGATAGCTACCTGGTATGTTGTCCTCACCTCCACCCAAGACAGAGACACTTAATTCCCACTCAGATACGCATCAGTGGTACAACCCATAGCACAGCTTTCGTGTTAATTTTGCCACCACCACTAATTAGAACTGTGACTGTAAAAGCAAAAGAATCTTTCTGATCATGAGACAAAGTTGGATTAACCTTTCAGATACTAAGAACTGCATTCAGTGCAATGAAGTGCTTAACTAAATCCCTGGTTTATAGTAGGTTCTCATTCAGTGGACCCTGCTTGTTTAGTCATGTGAGAGAAGTTAAGTAGATACTTTCTGAATACTTTCTGAATAATTTCTATCTATTGGTTTTCAGCTGCCATCCCATGACAGGTGCTGGTCTGCAAGTGTAAAAAACTTGAAAACATTGTTGTACTACAGTAGTTATTAACTGCTGATCATGTTGAAAACTGCTGCTCTAGTCAACAAAGCACATTGAATTGCTTGCTCAGACATGCCAGTAGAGGCAAAGTTTATTCTTTCCCATTGTCTTTGCCTTCAAGTATACAATTGATTTTGAATTGTTCGTATGAACAGAGGCAAGAAGTGACATGAATAAATAATAGTGGATAATATGTGAGGCCTCTAAATATAACTGGGGAGTCATTTGACAGTTACTTTTCAGAATACAATAATAGAATTTCATAGCTGGAATAGAAACTTGGGATTACAAAACTTTAATTTTATTGATCAGGACACAGATCTCCAGGGTGAATAACATACCAAAAATTCCCAAATGGTATGATCTCAGGGATGGTGTTGAAATAAGAAAACATATTTTCACTCATAGTTCTGTATTTTCCATTTATCTTTTAAATATTATATTTTCTTGGGTATATATCCAAAATCATATGCCTGAGAACTGTTGTCTGAGAAGTTAGTCAAATGGAGGATAAAGGATGCTTGTAGAAAGAGAAGCATCATTTCAGTAGGAGCAGAGTGTGAAACTAATCCCATTCTAAGAGGAGTTGGCAGTTGGATCTAATCCTGGAAAACTAGAAACTAGTAATTTGAAATTAAGACAGTTATAAGATGTCAATAGGGAGCAGACTTTGCAACTGTGAAAATTCTTTTTTAAACCTATGCTGAACAGTTCTTTGATTTCTGGATCAGGTAGGATCAGCAGTAGCCAGTGAGGGTTTCTGGGTGTGTTTCTTGACCTGTTGTCAGTTGCTCCGAGTCTGAAGTTGGCTTAGAAAATGTCAAGCTGCTTTCCAGCTTCGTTGCTGCTTCAAAATACTACAAACTAATTTTACCTTTGACTTCAATGTTGAGAAGTAAGTGTGTAATCTGTTATATGTTAATTAGGAATAATGTTGAAATAATGGCCAAACTGAAACACTGCTTCTTTCTTCCGAACATGGATTTACTTCTTGAATTCGTAACTCATTCATCTGTAAATAAGGATGTTTGATTTGTCTGGGTCTTGATGAGCTTAAAATAGTACCAGCATGAATACATTTGATTTTGAAGTCCTCGGGTGTAGAAGTTGTTTTCTTTTTAGTGAAAAATTAAGCTTAGAGGCTGAATATTTGTATAAGCTTGGAGAAATCTTTAAAAACTTCCAAAGCTACTAAAATATTCTGTTGCTGATGCATTAAAATCTAATAAATTCAGGTCACTTTAAGAATTCAGAGTTTGTGTTTAAAAGTCTTGAAAGAAATTAGTGTGCTTAAAACTTGGATCAGTATTTTTTGGTAAAAATATCAAACAAGGTTTTAAGTTTAGATTTAGAGACACTTTTGTTGGGCAATTGAAATGATTTAAAATAAGGTTAATTTTCCTTTGCTCATTTGCTCATTGGATTTAAATAATCAGTCATAGTGAATTAAATCAATGGACTTTTAAGTGAATGGGGCTAAAGCCACCTAACACACATGAGAAGGTCTGTGCAGTTCTTGAAGCTCAGTGGACTTCACTGCTGACTCCATCACTGAAATAATCCCCAATGTGAAGTAATCCCCATCCTCACCTCCTTCAGGAATATTGGTCTTGAAAAAAATTCACAGTATTAGTTGTACCTTTTTCTGGTTTAGTGAGTCATATTCTGATTGGTCCTCCTTCTCTTTTGCTGTCATAATAGCAAAAAAATAGCAAAAAAAAAATCTGTTTACAGCTGTGTCCACTCCAAAAACTTGAAGTCAGGCATATATCTGAAAACATGTACCCAGAGAAGAGTTTCTGCTTTTTAATTTTTTACAACTGGACACATACTATCTTTTTAAGAAATTTTAATTATACCACCGTGAGATATACAGTTACAAAAGTGTTCATTTTTGGGTTTCAGTCATACAGTGTTCCAGCACCCAGCTCTCCACCAGTGCCCATTTCCCTCCAGCAATGGCCAATGATTTCCCCCCCCCCTAGCCTGCATCTATGGCAGACAATTTTCATTTTTCACTCTTTCTGTCTCTTACTCACTGCACACAGTGTCTTTGATTAATATAGTCATAAAGAGCTGATGCCAGATTTTCAGTTTACCAGCACTATTTAAATGTTTTGTTTTCCTTGAATCTCAAAGTTCTCTGGAATGAAGACTGTCAACTGTCTGATGGTCTGTCTTTGTACAAACCAGTCTTTAAATTGAAGTGAAAATAAAAGTGTCAGATAACTGGGTAGCTGTTAATAAACTATCCATATGTTATGAAGTCTTGTTTAGATGATTTAATCTAAGAATTTCCATAGCCTGGTAGATAATTGTTTATATCTGCTCTGAAACAGGAGTAAAGGAAATAGTAATAGGTTAAAAGTGTGCTCAGGATCCTCCATCAGTAGCAGTGGCCACAGTATTATAAATAGGGGACTGTGATACTTTCAGGATCAGTAGGTAGAGCTAATATCTAGTGCAGACATGCTATATTCCAGGTACTGTTCTTAGAGCTCAGAGCTCCTATGAATTATCTAATGTAATCCTCATACTTTGTGAAGTAGATGCTGTTAATGTATGTAGAAATGAGCTTCATGGAGTTCAATAATTCATTGCAAACTATAGCTAATGTTTTGTTTAGGGTAACCACTTAGAAATCTGTGCTTGGTGGTAGCAACTTGGATCTAGATTATACTTTCTGGTTGGCCGATCTTGAACTGATTACTGGTTACTTAGTTTCAGCTTCCTCCTTTACAGAATGCTGAGCTGGGTGGGGAATATGTCTCAGGATTATTGTGTTAGCTGAATTTCATAATGTACCAGGAAATGATTTTTATAAACAAAATAGTCACCGAGTTTAAGATAGAAGTATTGTGATTATCAAGGGAAACCAATCCCTTTGGAAAGGTCAACCTAAAATTTTTTCACTGAAAAAAAAACTTTAGTTTTATGGTTCAGAGTTGTCTCTGGATGCGAGCAGTGCACCTGAGTTGCGCGATCCCCAGGGAGTGTTGGGTCCCTTTAAGAGATTTAAGAGAGTCCTTAAAGAATTGGCTTTTACTTCTTAAAGGGATGGCCAATATCCAAATTATGGGGATATATAAGAGTTTGAAAAAACAGTTGAAGAGTTTGTTGAGACTGAGTGGCATAAGTGAGTTGGAGAAGCAGAGAGCCTGGCAGGATAGAGAGTTAGAGGAGCAGAGAGAAGGGTTGGTTGATCTTGCCTAAGGGCAGAGCAAGGAAATAGTTTGAAGAAAGTCTTTAAAGGGAGTTCAGAGACTCTGGACTGGTTCTGTACCTAATACTGTCAGTTAGTCAGCCACACAGCTATAAACTGAGAGTACCACCACTAAACATGCATAAGCATTGTTTCCAGGTTTGCAGCCCCCTATTAGTACTGCAACTAAAAATGTGCACAGCATGGAGTGATGATGCCCTCTGTGAGTATGTGTACTTATTTATACTCACAGAATATATCACAGCATATAAGCTGTGTCATTCCTGGCAGGCACATCTGTGAAAAGTAGAAGCTCTGCACACTGATGTATGACCCAGGTAAGCATCACAACCAGGAGTGACCCCAGTCATCACAGCAGCAGCAAAGGGAATGGAAGGGGTGAGGAGCCAAAAACAGGGAATAAAAGTTCTACGTGCTTTAGTAGCACCAGTAAGGTGGGAGATAACTAATGGAAGCAATTGTAGATTTTCCTGAATGGAATACAGCCTTTCTTATCAGCTAAAACCATTATTTGTTACTGGCTTTTTTGATTTCTGGGGTGCCTTGCCCAGCAATGCTCAGGGGTTACTTCTGGATCTGCACTCAGGAATCACCCCTAGAGGTGCATGGTGGACCTTATGGGATGCTGGGGTTTGGACCTGGGTTCTCCTCATGCAAGGCAAGTGCCTTTACCTGTACTATCGTTCCGGCCCCTGTGATAGTTTTGAAGAGAAGTTATGCTCACATGCTTTTAAGACACTTATGGGAAACCCTCCTACCTTACACCCATTTTTTTTCTCTTGAGCTATTTAATGTTTAAAGTTATAGCTGAGATTTCTAGCCATGTGTAGGCACCAGAGGCCATTCTTGCTTTTGCACCAACAAGGTATGTGGGGGAGAAATATTTTCTTTTTTAGAAAGAATTCTTCTTGTTTTAAAAAATTTAAGAAATGGGAAAAAAAGGAAACAATGCTTCGGAGGACTGCATATAATTTAGGGGTTCAATTTTCCTATTTAAGAGATTTGCCTCAGGACATAGTATTAGTGTATGAAATAAGAGGACATGCCTTTGGACACCATACAAATCTAGACCTATAATCAAGAAACTAAAACACATAAAGTAATATACTGCCATGCTTTCAAAGAAATGCCATTCAAAGAAATGCCATTCATTTCAAAGAAAATGTTTTATTTTTCTCTTGAGAAGTCATGTTTACAGAAAAGCAAATGGAAATTACAGGCAGGGAGTTCTCATATTTTACCTCATCTCCACCCTCTCCTGCAATTTCTGTTATAAATGCAGAGGTGCACTTTCATTTCAATTAATGAACTAAGGTCTATTCATTATTATTTAGTAAAGTTCCTAGACTATTCAAAATGTTCACTGCTTTGTACATTATGTGGAGTTTGACACACATCATTATAGTGTCATATTGAGCTGCTTTATTGTAAAACTCCCCTTTGCTTGTTTATTTCCCCCCTCTCACCAAGTTCTGGAGCCACTGATCTTTTTTTCTCTTTTAGGCTTTTGTTCTTTTTAAGAATGGTGTGTACTGGAAATCACACATTATGTGATCTTCTTTCACTTAGCAGTAAGCATTTATGGTTGTCAATTCTTAGGGTTTTTTTTTTTTGGTACTTAAAAAATTCTTCAGTCTTATTTGGAAATAATTTGAGATGACCACAGTTGTGAGAATGGCACAGGAGCACCTGTGTCCCACTCTTCCAACTTCACGCGTATTCTTCCCGCTTCCATCTCTTGCTATTCCTTCTTCATGTGCGTACAGCCTCATTTTCACTTTTTTTCTCTAATTTTCTTTTATTACAGATAATCATGATGTACAATTTTCAGTCTTGCTAATAATAGGGATTTATAAATACAACATTCTAAAACCACATCCTCACCAGAGTGTTTGTTTCTTTCTACCATTATTTCAGAATTTTTAGGGTCCTCCCCACCTGAGACCCTATCTTGCTACCATGGTATAATCTAAGTTCTATAGACCAATCCCTAGATACTGTTGCTTTTCCCCTTTGTTAATGCACTGCTCACATACCCATTTTTCTTATTTCTCTTCCCCACCTAAGAATGAAGATACTCCTACACAGTCAGTATTTATTAAATTTCACACTCCGATGAATTGCTCTCATGTTGTTCTTAATGTCTAAGATGTACTAATAATCTTTTTACAGCTTTTGGACATACATAGTTGACAAATAGTGTATGATAAGGGTGTGTGTGATATTTTGTATTTCATTTCATATGGCATATTTTATTAGAACAAAAAAAATGAAAACTGGACTCATATAATTATACTAAAATAAAAAAGAATGAAGTTACTGCCACAAGATTAGTTAATATAGCCATCTCCATACTTTAGGTGTATGTTTAGTTTTATTATTTTTCATTGAATACTGTACCCTTTCTGAGTGAACCAAAGTTTGTTTATTCATTACCTATTGAAAAACATTGTGGTTGCTTCCTAGTTTTGTCAATTATTAATAAAGACTCTTTAACACTTGTTAGATTTTTAACAGTCACACCTGGTTTTAATTTTCAGCAACATAATAACACATGCTTAACATCTTTTGATATGTTTGTTTGACATCTAAATATCTTTTCTATTTTTTTAGCGAGGTTTGGATTATTTGCCCATTCTTTAATTGAATTGATTACTTATTGTTGAGATTGAAGAGTTTGTGTCTTATATCACTTGATCAATTGATCACTTGATATCCCGTTATTCATTGATTTGCTCAAGCGGGCACCAGTAACATTTCCATTTGACCCTATCATGTGCCAGTGTAGCCCAATGGCATCTGGTTGCTTCAAGAATACCAAGAGCCTCAAACCGTTCATTCAGGGTCTTAACAAAGAAGTCTGACCATCTTGAAGGTGGGTGACCAAATGATCTTTTGACGTCCCATGGGATCCAGTCGGTAACGGCTCTAGTCCAGCGGTCATCTCCAAATCACATTACATGTCCAGCCCATCTGATTTTCGATGCCTTGGCAAACGACACAGCGTCCCTGACACTGGAACAGCTACGGAGGTCGGAGCTCCTGATTCCTTCTTTTACTTGAGTGAGGCATGATATTCAAGCATAGCTCTTTCTATTCCTCTTTGGGAGACCCAAATATAATTCTCATCCTGCTTTTGTAGAGCCCTTGTCTCTGAGCCATATGTTAATGCAGGGGAATGGTGGAGTTGAAGAGATGTGCCCAGAGCCGGAGGTTCTTTGTCCTTTTAGCTATTTTTCGATGCTTTTGAATGTATTCCATACTGCTCTCTTCCTCCTGCACAGCTCAGGTTTTAGGTCATTCATTATGTTGACTTCTCGACCTAGGTACACATAACTGCTGCATTCAGAGATGTTTGTTCCATTGAGAGTGAATGGGGCCTCTGGAACTAGTTCATTTTTCATGAACAGAGGTTTGCTGAGATTCAGCTGTAGACCTATCTTTCCATATTCTCGGCCAGCATTTGTGCCTCTTGGCTATTGTTTGGTGTTATTAGAACGATGTCATCAGCGAAGTGGAGGTAGTGTAGTCACTGGCCATCTATCTTCACTCCCATTCCTTCCCATTCTAATTGTCATATGGTATTGTCGAGGGTGGCACTGAAGAGTTTTGGTGAAATGGTATCACCCTGCCGAACCCTCTTTTGACATCGATGATCACTTCTTTGTAGAATGGTGAGATCCTGGTGGTGAATCCGTAATACAGCTCACGAAGGATCTTGATGTATTGGGTTTGAACACCCTGTTTGGCTAGGGTTTCGATGACTGCTTCAGTCTCCACAGATTCAAAGGCTTTCTTTAAATCAATGAACGTGAGACAGAGTGGCATCTGGAACTCCCTACAAACTTCAATTAGCTTGGTTACCTTGTGAATATGGCCGATTGTGCTGAATCCTTTTCGGAAGCCAGCTTGCTCACATGGTTGTCCTTCATCTAATGTTCTGCCGATCCTGTTCAGGATGACTTGAGTGAACAGCTTGTAGATGAGAGACAACAAGCAGATGGGGCAATAGTTGCCAATGTCGTGGATGTTTCCCTTCTTAAACAGTAGAATTGTTCTGCTGATTTTCCAATGGGAGGGCACCTTGCATTCACACAGGTTAGTTTGTGAAGAGCTGAGCCAGTGTATTGATGAGTACTGATTGCAGATTCTTCAGGTGTTTGGGTATGACTTTGTCTGGGCCGGAGTGCTGTTCCCTTCTTTACTGACGAAATGGCATGTCGGATTTCAGAAGGGAGAACGTTGGGAATGACATATCCATCAATACACGCAGTTGGTTGTATTCTTCATTGATGTCAACAATGATGGTATCTTCCCATGTTGCCACAGTGGTGCCAAAGAGTTCCCAGTTGGTGGTCGTTCTGGAGTTCTCTTCTAAACTTTTCATTCTTTTCTCCCTGTTGTGTAAAGTAGAATTTTGCACAAAGGAGACGGTGGTCCGATCTTGTTTGGAATATTAGGAGTACAGCAACATTGGTCAGGCAAAACCTTCAATTTAAGATGATGTGGTCAATTTCATTTGTGACACTGTCCACCAGGGAATTCCCATGTCCAATGTTTTGATTCAGCCTTCTCGAGCTGTGAGTTCCCATGAATGGTCTTGGTGGACATGATGAACTCAGATATTCTCTCACCCTGTTTGTTCCATTCTAGGCCATGGCTCCTGATTGGAGTTCTTCGGCCGATCATCTCAGTCCTATCCTGGCATTAAAATAAGCGACTATGATCTTGTAGAAGATGTGATCTTTTTTCTTTATTGAACTCCTCCAGTTCCATGTAGAATTTCTCAATATCTTCTTCCTTGTATGTGGAAGTTGGTGCATAGACAACGAAGATAGAAACTGCTGGCAGTGGGCCACATCTCTTCAAGTGTAATCGTCCTATCTGGTTTATTAGACATTCAAATGAATCAATATTCCGTGGCCATGTTCGTGGTGACAAGGACACAGACGCCACCGACACTTCTGTCATTGCATTTTCTGAGGAACAGTTTTTCTCCAGTGTCAAAAACAGCATGATGTGATTGATGCCTCCCCCGTCTCAGTCAGACCAATGATGTCATACTCGATCTTTTGTGCTTGCACCATCAGGTCCTTGATATATGCTTCCGTTGTCAGTGTACGTGCATTGAAAGTACAGACTGTCATTTTAGTCCTTCATTTTGGCAGCTAGT
>JAJIBD010031301.1:0-13582 GCA_021461705.1 Cryptotis parvus
GGGGTCCATAGGTGATGCCGGGGATAGGACCCAGGTCAGGTGCGTGCAAGGCAAATGCCTATCTGCTATGCTGTGCTCTGGCCACATGATGTATAGTCTTTTGATGAGTCTCTGATTCTGTTTGCTAGTATTATTATTATTATTTTTTGCTTTGGGTCACACCCGGCAAGGCGCAGGGGTTACTCCTGGCTCTGCACTCAAGAATTACTCCTGGCGGTGCTCCTGGGACCATATGGAATGCTGAGGACCGAACCGGGCGGCATAGGCAGCCACGTGAGACAAGCGCCCTACCCGCTGGGCTATCGCTCCGGCCCCTAGTATTTCTTAGTATCTTTGTTCATCAGGAAGATTGGTCTGTTGTTTTCTTTTTTTTATTTTGTGTTGTCTCTGCCTGCTTTGAGTATCAGGGTGGTGTGTGCCTCATAGAAGCTGTTTTGAGTGCTTCTTTTCTTCTATTTCCTGGAACAACGAAAAGGATTGGCAGTAGGTCCTCCTTAAGGTTTGAAGAATTCACTAGTGATTACATCTGGAGCTGGGATTTTGTGTTTGGGCAGACTATAATTATTTCAATTTCGCGCCAGTGGTTATAAACATTCAGGTATTACATGTCTTTTTCAGTTGTGGATTTTGTAGGGCTTCAGGAATTCATCCATTTCTTCCCATTTTCTCATGTTTCGTGGCATACAGGCTCTCCAAAGTAATCTCTGATGATCTTTTGAATTTTGTGGTTTCTGCTATGATGTCCCGCTTTTCATTCTGGTTCTATTTCTTTGGGTTTTCTCTTTTCCTTGCCCACGAGTCTTGCAGAGTAATTCGTCGATCTTGTTTTTTTTTCAAGAAAGCTCTTGGTTTATTAATTTTTTAGATCTTTTTTGGGTTTCTAGTTCATTGATTTCCCTCTAAATTTTATTATTTCCTTCTTTCTGAACAGGCTCCTTTTGTTGGTCTTTTCTAATATTTTTGAGCTGTGAAATCATGTAACTTATGTGTGCCCCTTTTTCCCATATGAATGCTTGCAGAGCTATGAACTTTCCTCTTAACCTGCTTTTGCTGTGTCCCACAGGCTCTGATAGCTTGTGTCTTCATTTCATTTGTTTGCAGTAATCTTTGGAATTCCTCTTTGATTTCTTTTATGACCCATTGGTTTTTCAGCAGTGAGCTGTTCAGTTTCAGGTGTTTGGTTTGACTCCCTATTTCTCTGTGTAGTTAACTTCCATTTTCAGGTGCATCTGCGTCTGAGAAAATAATTGACAAATTTTCTATCTTTTTCCATTTCATTGAGGTTTGCTTTGTGGCTTAGCATGTGGTCTATCTTGGAGAATGTTCCATGTGTACTGGAGAAATATGTGTATTCAGGTTTTTTTGGATAAAATATTCTGTATATATCCACAGCCCCTTTTCTTTCATTTCTGGCCTTTATTCTTATCTGATGAGTGCTTTCAGAGCTGTGAAATTTCCTCTTAACAACGCTTTCACACTGGATCTCACAAGTTCTAGTACTTCTTGTCTTCAGTCTCATCTGTTTACAGAAATTTTTGGATTTTTAGTTTTGATTTTTTTGAGCTGCTGGTTGTTCAGCAATGAGTTGTTTAGTTTCCATGTGCATGATATGACCTTAGTTTTGTTTGTGATTAACTTCTATTTTCAGTGCATCAATCTGAAAAATAGTTGACTAAATTCTATAATTTTATGGTGGTAGGTTTTGTGTCTAGCATACTTGATCTATCTTGGAGTATGTTCCATGTGTGCTGGAGAAGTACACGTAGTGAAGAGGCAGTCAGATTTATTAGCTGCCCTTTCCACTGCTTCATTATGTCCTCCTGTATTTGGCTTTTTCAGGATGAAATGCCCTGTATATAACAAGTTCTCTTTCTTTTATTTTAATACTTTAGGGCCAGTATTTTCTTGTTTGAATTTCAGTCATTAGTTGCTCTATCAACAAATGATAGAGCAGTCTTGATTTTATAACTACAAATCATTTTGCTGTCAATGTCTTCTTTGAAGTCAATTAGCAGTTTTTTTTTTTAGGTATTTTCCTGGCCTCTAGTTAGATTAATATATGTGTTTAGGAGTGTAATTTCTTCCTGAAATACATATCCCTTGATTGATGATGACCTTCACTGTCCTACTGGCCTTTTTCAGCCTGAAGTTTGTGTTGTCGGATTCTATTATGACCTCCTTGGCCTTTTGGAGTGTGTTTGTGTGAATGATTGTTTTGGCCTTTAACTTTGAGCCTGTCTTTGCTCTGATTGCTCAGAAGAGTTTCTTGATTGCAGCACAATGTCGGGTTCATTTATTGGTCCTTTTGCCACTCTGACTTTCTAAGTGGTGAATTTAGACTGTTGATATTGAGAGAGATTATTTTCATCAGATTTTCTGCCATCTTTCTGCATAAATTTGTTGTTCTTTTAGTTTTTGTCTTTTCTTAGAGTAGAACTTTCAGCCCTTATTTAATGTTAATTTTAGGTCCATCAAGTTCCTGAGCTGCTGTTTATTCAAGAAGCTGTATTTGTTCTTCAAATGTGAATGAAAGCCTAGCCAGTAAGGAATTCCTTTGAGGCCTTCATTTCGTGAGTTTTTCACTACATCCCACCCTGCCTTCATGCTTCTAGGGTTTCTTCTGATTGGTCTGCTGAAGGAATTCGAATAATGCTTCTTTATAAATTTCTTCTTTGATTCTGCTGCTTGAAGAATTTCTCATCTATGGCATCCATTATTCTGACTAGGATATGTCTTATAGTTTTTTTATTGGGGTCTGTTTTGCTGGTATTCTTTGGACTTGGATTTGGATGCCTGGGTCTTTTAACTCTGGGAACTTTTCTGCCAGGATATTTTTAAACTGTACCTATTTCCTTGTGGTACCTTTCTGTTTTCTGGGATTCCATTGATTATGTTATTCCTCCTAGAATTATTCCTCCTAGATTCATCCTCATGAATTAGGCTGGTACTGATCCATTTTCAGTCTTCTGTTGGATTTCCCTCATTACTCTGCAGTTCATCTTCTTTCTCACTGATTCTATCTTCTGTTGATGTCATCCTGCTGTTGAGAGTCCTCATGTTGTGTTTTCATTTCGTCTATTGAGTTTTTTATTGATGATAATTCTGTTTGTAGTTTTGTCATTTCTGCTCTCATTTCTTCCGTGATTTATTGACTGCCCTTTCCACTGCTTCATTTTATGTCCTCCTGTATTTTTATTCAACATCTGTTCCACTTTGTTAGTGAGCTCATTAAACATCTTCTACCGTTTCTTCTCTGAGTTATTTGTCAGAGAGATTATCTATGTGTGTATTCCTTTTTGTGTCTTTGGGTTGTTTTCTTCTGCTAGTTGAAGTGTGTATTTGTGATTTTTTTCCCCATAGTGCTGTGGTGTTCCTAGGTTGGATCCTTCTGTGGTACTATTGCTTCCTCACTGTTAGGTAGGACTCTGGAGATGCTCAAAAGTTAGTGTTCTCCTTTCCCTCTTTGAGGATGTTACCTCTCTGGTGTTGAATTTCATGCTTGTTGTAGGTTTTGGTTGGTACTAGTGATATTCTTGTGTTCATTGTAAGTTTTGTGTGCTTTAGAGTTATGTTGTATTATCAGTGTGGATTAGGTAGTTAGGCTGCCAGTGAGAGTCATTGGTAAAGTGGTCAAGATGTTGGTGTAATGCAATATGGAGGGAATATTCATTTGCGGCCACCAGTCAGCCACGACCCAGAGGAGGTTACGGGTGGGAGGCATCCTGGCATCTGCAGGTTCAAAATGTTCTGTTTATCTCCTCTGCAGCTCAAATTCTGGGAGTTGTGGTTTGATTTCTTTCTTCCTAACAAAGGTTGCAGTAGTTAATAATTGAACACACAAAATATTTTTTTTTTTGCTTTTTGGATCCCACCCAGCAATGTTTGGGGATACTCTTGGCTCTGCACTCAGGAATTACTCCTAGCGGTGCTCGGGGACCATATGGGATGCGGGGAATCAAACCGGGCAGCATATGCTGGCAGCGTGCAAAGCAAGCCCTACCTGATGGGCTATCGCTCAGCCCCTCACACAAAATATTTCTTACTATCTTCTATTACTAATTATAAATTCTTCTTTTAGAAGACAGATTTTAAAACAAAAATAATTTTAAAATAATTTTTAATTTAAATTATTTTAATTTTTAATTATTTTAAAAACTAAAAATAAATGCTTATCTTTGTTTCTCACTAGTTTTAAGTTTTGTTTTTTTTTTTCATTTTAGCTTATTCAAATAGTTAGCCTTGTAACATTTTTCTAGTCCAGTGTTGACCAATGTATAGATAAGCTAATATCTTAAAATATATGATTTTTCTATGTACGTGAAATTAATCTATCTGAAGAATATGTATTATTCCCACATATGCATGTATAATTATGTATATGTAAATTCATATGTATATGAAAATGTATGCATATGTAAATGTATATGCATAGGAAAACGAATATGTATGAAGAATGTATGAAGAATATGTATTTGATTCTTACAAATTTTCTTTTCTCAAATATAACAAACTTGAAAATGGATACTCTAGAACAATTTTTTTAAGTCCGCACAAAATAAATACTTAAATGTCAGCGAAGGTTTTACCTTGATTTGATAGCTACCTGGTATGTTGTCCTCACCTCCACCCAAGACAGAGACACTTAATTCCACTCAGATAGCATCAGTGGGACAACCCATAGCACAGCTTTCGTATTAATTTTGCCACCACCACTAATTAGAACTGTGACTGTAAAGCAAAAGAATCTTCATCATGAGACAAAGTTGGATTAACCTTTCAGATACTAAGAACTGCATTCAGTGCAATGAAGTGCTTAACTAAATCCTAGTTTATAGTAGGTTCTCATTCAGTGGACCCTGCTTGTTTAGTCATGTGAGAGAAGTTAAGTAGATACTTTCTGAATATTACTGAATAATTTCTATCTATTGGTTTTCAGCTGCCATCCATGACAGGTGCTGGTCTGCAAGTGTAAAAACTTGAAAACATTGTTGTACTACAGTAGTTATTATTCGCTGATCATGTTGAAAACTGCTGCTCTAGTCACAAGCACGCTGAATTGCTTGCTCAGACATGCCAGTAGAGGCAAAGTTTATTCTTTCCCATTGTCTTTGCCTTCAAGTATACAATTGATTTTGAATTGTTCGTATGAACAGAGGCAAGTGACATGAATAAATATAGTGGATAATATGTGAGGCCTCTAAATATAACTGGGGAGTCATTTGACAGTTACTTTTGCAGAATACAATAGAATTTCATAGCTGGAATAGAAACTTGGGATTACAAAACTTTAATTTTATTGGTCAGGACACAGATCTCAGGGTGAATTAACATACGAAAATTCCCAAATGGTATGATCTCAGGGATGGTGTTGAAATAAGAAAACATATTTTCACTCATTAGTTCTGTATTTTCCATTTATCTTTTAAATATTATATTTTCTTGGGTATATATCAAAATCATATGCCTGAGAAAGGTTGTCTGAAGTTAGTGGGAGAGTTAATGGAGGATAAAGGATGCTTGTAGAAAGAAAAGCATCATTCAGTAGGAGTAGAGTGTGAAACCAATCCCATTCTAAGAGGAGTTGGCAGTTAGATCTAATCCTGGAAAACTAGAAACTAGTAATTTGAAAGTAAGATAGGTGCTAAGATGTCAATGAGAGTAGACTTTACAACTCTGAGATTCTTTTAAACCTATGCTGAACAGTTCTTTGATTTTGGATCTAGGTAGGATCAGTAGTAGCCAGTGAGGGTTTCTGGGTGTGTTTCTTGACCCATTGTCAGTTGCCCCAGTCTGAAGTTGACTTAGAATATTACAAGCTGCTTTCCAGCTTAGTTTAACCTTCAAAATACTACAAGCTAATTTTACCTTTGGCTTCAATGTTGAGAAGTAAGTGTGTAATCTGTTATGTGTTAATTAGGAATAATGTTGAAATAATGGCCAAGCTGAAACACTGCTTCTTTCTTCCGAACATGGATTTGCTTTAGCGGAGCTCATTCATCTGTAAATAAGGATGTTTGATTTGTCTAGGGTCTTGGTTTAAAATAGTAGCAGCATGAATAATTTGATTTTGGAGAGTCCTCAGGTGTAGAAGTTGTTTTCTTTTGGTGAAGAATTAAGCTTAGAGGCTGAATATTTGTATAAACTTGGAGAAATCTTTAAAAACTTCCAGAGCTACTAAAATATTCTGTTGCTGAGTACATTAAAATCTAATAAATTCAGGTCACTTTAAGAATTCAGAGTTTGTGTTTAAAATTCTTGAAAGAAATTGAGTGTTATTGCAAACTTGGATCAGTATTTTTGGAAAGCATCAAACAAGGTTTAAGTTTAGATTTAGAGACACTTTTGTTAGGCAATTGAAATGATTTAAAATTGAGTTAATTTTCTTTGCTCATTTGCTCATTGGATTTAAATAATCAGTCATAGTGAATTAAATCAATGGACTTTTAAGTGAATGGGGCTAAAGCACCTAACACATGAAGGTCTGCAGTTCTTGAAGCTCAGTGAACTTCACTGCTTGGCTCCATCACTGAAATAATCCCCAGTGTGAAGCCGTCCCCATCCCACCTCCTTCAGGAATATTGGTCTTGAAAAATTCACAGTATTAGTTGTACCTTTTTCTGGTTTTGTAGGTCTATTCTGAATTGGTCCTCCTTCTCTTTGCTGTCATATTAGTAAAAAATAGCAAAAAAAATCTGTTTGCAATTATTCCACTCCAAAAACTTGAAGTCAGGCATATATCTGAAAACATGTACCCAGAGAGAGTTTCTACTTTTTAATTTTTTACAACTGGACACATGCTATCTTTTTAAGAAATTTTAATTATACCACCATGAGATATACAGTTACAAAAGTGTTCATTTTTGAATTTCGGTCATACAGTGTTCTAGCACCCAGCTCTCCACCAGTACCCATTTCCACTCCAGCAATGGACAATGATTTCCCCCTCCCTAGCCTACATCTAGCGCAGACAATTTTCATTTTCACTCTTTCTGTCTCTTACTTTCTGCACACACTGTCTTTGATTAATATAGTCATAAAGAGCTGATGCCAGATTTTCAGTTTACCAGCACTATTTAAATGTTTTGTTTTCCTTGAATCTCAAAGTTCTCTGGAATGAAGACTGTCAACTGTCTGATGGTCTGTCTTTGTACAAGGCAGTCTTTAAATTGAAGTGAAAATAAAAGTGTCAGATAACTGGGTAGCTGTTAATAAACTATCCATATGTTATGAAGTCTTGTTTAGATGATTTAATCTAAAATTTCCATAACCTGGTAGATAATTTTTTATATCTGCTCTGAAACAGGAGTAAAGGAAATAGTAATAGGTTAAAAGTGTGCTCAGGATCCTCCATCAGTAGCAGTGGCCACAGTATTATAAATAGGGGACTGTGATACTTTCAGGATCAGTAGGTAGGAGCTAATATCTAGTGCAGACATGCTATATTCCAGGTACTGTTCTTAGAGCTCAAGGCTCCTATGAATTATCTAATGTAATCCTCATGCTTTGTGGAAGTAGATGCTGTTAATGTATGTAGAAATGAGCTTCATGGAGTTCAATAATTCATTGCAAACTATAGCTAATGTTTTGTTTAGGGTAACCATAGAAATCTGTGCTTGGTGGGAGCAACTTGGATCTAGGTTATACTTTCTGGTTAGCGATCTTGAACTGATTACTGGTTACTTAGTTTCAGCTTCCTCCTTTACAGAATGCTGAGCTGGGTGTAGAATATGTCTCAGGATTATTGTGTTAGCTGAATTTCATAATGTACCTGGAAATGATTTTTATAAACAAAACAGTCACCGAGTTTAAGATAGAAGTATTGTGATTATCAAGGAAACCAATCCCTTTGGAAAGGTCAACCTAAAATTTTTTCACTGAAAAAAACTTTCGTTTTATGGTTCAGGAGTTGTCTCTGGATGCGAGCAGTGCACCTGAGTTGCGCGATCCCAGGGAGTGTTAGGTCCCTTTAGAGATTTAAGAGTCCGCAAAGAATTGGCTTTACTTCTTAAAGGGATGGCCAATATCAAATTATGGGGATATATAAGAGTTTGAAAAACAGTTGAAGAATTTGTTGAGACTGAGTGGCATAAGTGAGTTGGAAGCAGAGAGCCTGGCAGGATGAGAGTTAGAGGGCAGAGAGAAGGGGTTGGTTGATCTTGCCTAAGGGCTGGGCAAGGAAATAGTTTGAAGAAAGTCTTTAAAGGGAGTTCAGAGACTCTGGACTGGTTCTGTACCTAATACTGTCAGTTAGTCAGCCACACAGCTATAAACTGAGAGTACCACCACTAAACATGCATAAGCATTGTTTCCAGGTTTGCAGCCCCCTATTAGTACCGCAACTAAAAATGTGCACAGCATGGAGTGATGCCCTCTGTGAGTATGTGTACTTATTTATACTCACAGAATATATCACAGCATATAAGGTGTGTCATTCCTGGCAGGCATCTGTGAAAGTAGAAGCTCTGAACACTGATGTATGACCCAGGTAAGCATCACAACCAGGAGTGACCCAGTCATCACAGCAGCAGCAAAGGGAATGGAAGGGGTGAGGAGCCAAAAACAGGGAATAAAAGTTCTCATGCTTTAGTAGCACCAGTAAGGTGGGAGATAACTAATGGAAGCAATTGTAGATTTTCCTGAATGGAATACAGCCTTTCTTATCAGCTAAAACCATTATTTATTTACTGGCTTTTTTGATTTCTGGGGTGCCTTTCCCAGCAATGCTCAGGGGGTTACTTCTGGATCTGCACTCAGGAATCACTCCTAGAGGTGCATGGTGGACCTTATGGGATGCTGGGGTTTGGACCTAGGTTCTCCTCATCAAGGCAAGTGCCTTTACCTGTACTATCGTTCCGGCCCTGTGATAGTTTTGAAGAAGTTATGCTCACATGCTTTTAAGACACTTATGGGAAACCCTCCTACCTTACACCCATTTTTTTTCTCTTGAGCTATTTAATGTTTAAAGTTATAGCTGAGATTTCTAGCCATGTAGGCACCAGAGGCCATTCTTTTTGCACCAACAAGGTATGTGGGGAGAAATATTTTCTTTTTAGAAAGAATTCTTCTTGTTTTAAAAATTTAAGAAATGGGAAAAAGGAAACAATGCTGGAGGACTGCATATAATTTAGGGTTCAGTTTTCCTATTTAAGAGATTTGCCTCAGGACATAGTATTAGTGTATGAAATGAGAGGACATGCCTTTGGACACCATACAAATCTAGACCTATAATCAAGAAACTAAAACACATAAAGTAATATACTGCCATGCTTTCAAAGAAAATGTTTTATTTTCCCTTGAGAAGTCATGTTTACAGAAAAGCAAATGGAAATTACAGGCAGGAGTTCTCATATTTTACCTCATCTCCACCCTCTCCTGCAATTTCTGTTATAAATGCAGAGTGCACTTTCATTTCAATTAATGAACTAAGGTCTATTCATTATTATCTAGTAAAGTTCCTAGACTATTCAAAATGTTCACTGCTTTGTACATTATGTGGGTTTGACACACATCATTATAGTGTCATATTGAGCTGCTTTATTGTAAAACTCCCCTTTTGCTTGTTTATTTCCCCCTCTCACCAAGTTCTGGAGCCACTGATCTTTTTTTTCTCTTTAGGCTTTTGTTCTTTTAAGAATGGTGTGTACTGGAAATCACATTATGTGATCTTCTTTCACTTAGCAGTAAGCATTTTGGTTGTCAATTCTTTGGGTTTTTTTTTGGTACTTAAAAATTCTTCAGTCTTATTTGGAAATAATTTGGGATGACCACAGTTGTGAGAATGGCACGGGAGCACCTGTGTCCCACTCTTCCAACTTCACGTATTCTTCCGCTTCCATCTCTTGCTATTCCTTCTTCATATGCGTACAGCCTCATTTTCACTTTTTTCTCTAATTTTCTTTTATTACAGATAATCATGATGTACAATTTTCAGTCTTACTAATAATAGGATTTATAAATACAACATTCTAAACCACATCCTCACCAGAGTGTTTGTTTCTTTCTACCATTATTTCAGAATTTTTAGGGTCCTCCCCACCTGAGACCCTATCTTGCTACCATGGTATAATCTAAGTTCTATAGACCAATCCCTAGATACTGTTGCTTTTCCCCTTTGTTAATGCTCACATACCCTTTTTCTTCTTTCTCTTCCTACCTAAGAATGAAGATACTCCTACACAGTCAAGTATTTATTAAATTTCACACTCGATGAATTGCTCTCATGTTGTTCTTAATGTCTAAGATGTACTAATAATCTTTTACAGCTTTTTGGACACACATAGTTGACAAATAGTAGTATGATAAGGGGGTAGTGTGATATTTTGTATTTCATTTCATATGGCATATTTTATTAGAACAAAAAATGAAAACTGGACTCATATAATTATACTAAAATAAAAAAGAATGAGTTACTGCCACAAGATTAGTTAATATAGCCATCTCCATACTTTAGGTGTATGTTTAGTTTTATTATTTTTCATTGAATACTGTACCCTTTCTGAGTGAACCAAAGTTTGTTTATTCATTACCTATTGAAAAACATTGTGGTTGCTTCCTAGTTTTGTCAATTATTAATAAAGGCGGCTTTAACACTTGTTAGATTTTTAACAGTCACACCTGGTTTTAATTTTCAGCAACATAATAACACATGTTAACATCTTTTGATATGTTTGTTTGACATCTAAATATCTTTTCTATTTTTAGCGAGGTTTGGATTATTTGCCCATTCTTTAATTGAATTGATTACTTATTGTTGAGATTGAAGAGTTTGTGTCTTCCATATCCCTTGATCAATTGATCACTTGATATCCCGTTATTCATTGATTTGCTCAAGCGGGCACCAGTAACATTTCCATTTGACCCTATCATGTGCCAGTGTAGCCCAATGGCATCTGGTTGCCTCAAGAATACCAAGAGCCTCAAACCGTTCATTCAGGGTCTTAACAAGAAGTCTGACCATCTTGAAGGTGGGTGACCAAATGATCTTTTGACATCCCATGGGATCCAGTCGGTAACGGCTCTAGTCCAGCGGTTGTCATCCAAATCACATTACATGTCCAGCCCATCTGATTTTGATGCCTTGGCAAGCGACACACGTCCCTGACACTGGAACAGCTACGGAGGTCGGAGCTCCTGATTCCTTCTTTTACTTGAGTGAGGCATGATATTCAAGCATAGCTCTTTCTATTCCTCTTTGGGAGACCCAAATATAATTCTCATCCTGCTTTTGTAGAGCCCCTTGTCTCTGAGCCATATGTTAATGCAGGGGGAATGGTGGAGTTGAAGAGATGTGCCCAGAGCGGAGGTTCTTTGTCCTTTTAGCTATTTTTCGATGCTTTTGAATGTATTCCATACTGCTCTCTTCCTCCTGCACAGCTCAGGTTTTAGGTCGTTCATTATGTTGACTTCTCGACCTAGGTACACATAACTGCTGCATTCAGAGATGTTTGTTCCATTGAGAGTGAATGGGGCCTCTGGAACTAGTTCATTTTCATGAACAGAGGTTTGCTGAGATTCAGCTGTAGACCTATCTTTCCATATTCTCCCGGCCAGCATTTGTGCCTCTTGGCTATTGTTTGGTGTTATTAGAACCGATGTCATCAGCGAGGGAGGTGGTGTAGTCACTGGCCATCTATCTTCACTCCCATTCCTTCTCATTCTAATTGTCATATGGTATTGTCGAGGGTGGCACTGAAGAGTTTTGGTGAAATGGTATCACCCTGCCGAACCCCTCTTTTTGACATCGATGATCACTTCTTTGTAGAATGGTGAGATCCTGGTGGTGAATCCGTAATACAGCTCACGAAGGATCTTGATGTATTGGGTTTGAACACCCTGTTTGGCTAGGGTTTCGATGACTGCTTCAGTCTCCACAGATTCAAAGGCTTTCTTTAAATCAATGAACGTGAGACAGAGTGGCATCTGGAACTCCCTACAAACTACATTAGCTTGGTTACCTTGTGAATATGGCCGATTGTGCTGAATCCTTTTTTCGGAAGCCAGCTTGCTCACATGGTTGTCCCTTCATCTAATGTTCTGCCAATCCTGTTCAGGATGACTTGAGTGAACAGCTTGTAGATGAGAGACAACAAGCAGATGGGGCAATAGTTGCCAATGTCGTGGATGTTTCCCTTCTTAAACAGTAGAATTGTCCTGCTGATTTTCCAATGGGAGGCACCTTGCATTCCCGCACAGGTTAGTTTGTGAAGAGCTGAGCCAGTGTATTGATGAGTACTGATTGCAGATTCTTCAGGTGTTTGGGTATGACTTTGTCTGGGCCGGGTGCTGTTCCCTTCTTTACTGACGAAATGGCATATCGGATTTCAGAAGGGAGAACGTTGGGAATGACATATCCATCAATACACCCAGTTGGTTGTATTCTTCATCGATGTCAACAATGATGGTATCTTCCCATGTTGCCACAGTGGTGCCAAAGAGTTCCCAGTTGGTGGTCGTTCTGGAGTTCTCTTCTAAACTTTTCATTCTTTTCTCCCTGTTGTGTAAAGTAGAATTTTGCACAAAGGAGACGGTGGTCCGATCTTGTTTGGAATATTAGAGTACAGCAACATTGGTCAGGCAAAACCTTCAATTTAAGATGATGTGGTCAATTTCATTGTGACACTGTCCACCAGGGAATTCCCATGTCCAATGTTTTTGATTCAGCCTTCTCGAGCTGTGAGTTCCCATGAATGGTCTTGGTGGACATGATGAACTCAGATATTCTCTCACCCTGTTTGTTCCATTCTAGGCCATGGGTCCTGATTGGAGTTCTTGCCCGATCATCTCAGTCCTATCCTGGCATTAAAATAAGCGACTATGATCTTGTAGAAGATGTGATCTTTTTTTCTTTATTGAACTCCTCCAGTTCCATGTAGAATTTCTCAATATCTTCTTCCTTGTATGTGGAAGTTGGTGCATAGACAACGAAGATAGAAACTGCTGGCAGTGGGCCACATCTCTTCAAGTGTAATCGTCCTATCTGGTTTATTAGACATTCAAATGAATCGATATTCAGTGGCCATGTTCGTGGTGACAAGGACACAGACGCCACCGACACTTCTGTCATTGCATTTTCTGAGGAACAGTTTTTCTCCAGTGTCAAAAACAGCATGATGTGATTGATGCCTCCTCGTCTCAGTCAGACCAATGATGTCATACTCGATCTTTTTGTGCTTGCACCATCAGGTCCTTGATATATGCTTCCGTTGTCAGTGTGCATGCATTGAAAGTACAGACTGTCATTTTAGTCCTTCATTTTGGCAGCTTAGTATGGCCCCTGAAATTTTATCAGGCCCTCTTTTGTTAGTCCTTCTTAGTGCTACCGTGTTAGGGGCTCTTTTAGGGTCAGGAGGATAATTTTTTATTACTGGTTTTGGCATATTGAATACACATCGGACAGCTTGCCAGGCTCTGCTGTGTGGGTGGTATACTCTTAGTAGCTTACTGGGCTAAGCACTGCCAGGAGTAATTCCTGAGTGCAGAGCCAGGAGTAACCCTGAGCATCGCTGAGTGTGATGTCGCTCTCTGCACTGACAAGCAGGACATACCCTTCAGCCGCTCCACATAGCCAGAGGACACATGGCCT
>JAJIBD010031302.1:0-27053 GCA_021461705.1 Cryptotis parvus
AAAAATGACTGGTTTGAGAAAAAAAAATCCTTGAAGAGACAGCATCTTTTCCTTAGTAATCTATAGCTTAGCTGGAGTCAATCATGTAGAGATAATTAAATGGATCACCACTTAGGATGTCATGGAACTTTTTCTTGAGAAGCTGAAACATTCCAGACGGAATAACAGATGAATGTCTACCAAAAGTGTGTTTATCATTACCTAAGTAGTGTCTTTCTAAGAGATGACAAATGTGACACTGGATTCCTTTGAGGTCCACAAAGCAAAAGAAATAACAGGTACTTTTAGAAGCAAGCCTAATAATAAGCACGAGGAATCAAAATAGCACAATGCATTGTCACTATCACTATCTCTATCTTCCCATTCATCATCTATTTGCTAGAGCGGACACCAGTAATATCTCCGTATGTCCTGTCTCATGCTAGTAGAACCCAAAGGCATCCACTTGCTCCAGGAACATAAAGAGCCTCAAACCATTATATTAGGTCATGGGGCCTGACCTAATATAAATATTACTGGTATTTGGCATATCAAATACGACCTGAGCAACTTGCCAGGCTTGCCGTGCTAGTAGCATACTCTTGTAGTCACCTCTAAATAAAGCATTTATTAATGAACCTCGCGGCCGCTGGTGGTTGAGTAGCGGCCCAGCCGCTCAACAACAACAACAAATATTGAAGAGGTTGCAGATAGCAGGTCAAGAATGAAAAGTTCCAAATCAGAGAAACAGTTAGTTCCACAAGACTAAAACGCTCACTGGTTCAACTAGTCTTACAGATGTGACCCTTATTATGGTGGGCTGGACAGGGCTACCAATTCCTCCAAAATGAACTTCTTGCCATAAGAAGTTTCCCAGGAATTTAACATTATTTACAGCAAAATTTCTAATTCAGTTCTATTACCTGGTTTTGGTAGCTTAAGTTCAGTCAGCACTCCAGTTCTTTACTACTTGATGGCACTCAATCCATTTTTTTATTTATTTGCTTATTTTGTTTTGGGGCTAAACTCAGCTGCATTGTAAAGTAGGTAATGCCAAAACATGAGTATGTTTTCTTTATCTTGTCCAAGTAGCTTATTCACCTTTGATATTCTCCATTATAAATCCTACTTTAAATCCTCTGTAGTCATGGCAGTATTCTCTTTTTTTCACTTAGATCAAAGAGCTTGCATTAGATCTTGACTTGAAAGCATTCACAAACACTGATGGCAAGAAGTCAGAGGCACAATATAGAAAGAAAGCAATTTAGTAGAAAGCATGGAGGTCAAGGAGGAAAAGGCCAGTTATAAATGGATAGACCAGCTGATAACAGATTGCACAGAACTTGATCGAGGTTAAGCAGAAGTCACTCATCATGCAAGTGTTCAAGAATCAGGTCTATTAAAATCCTTACAAGTAGAGAAATTGCTTTGTCCAATATTAAGACAAACAGAACCAGATTATATGTCTGGAATAAAGGAATAAAGTAAAGCAGTTGGAGAAAACAAGGACTTTAGGACTAAAGAGAAGGTTCATGCTAAAGAAGATTAAACTTGCTTTAGCCCAAATTTGAGTTTATGTTATCTAGACTGGAAAATAAATATAAAAATTATAGACTAAGTCTAGTAATAGGCAAATCTTACCATTCTGCTTTCCAGAAACAAACACTTCTTGGGGGCTGGAAGCGATAGCCAGCCCGCGGTAGAGCGTTGCCTTGCACTCGGCGGCTGGCCTGCCCGGCCTGGGTTCGATCCCGGCATCCCATATGGTCCCCGAGGCGCACCGCCAGGGGTAATTCCTGAGTGCATAGCCAGGAAGTAACCCCCTGAGCATCGCGGGTGTGACCCAAAAAGCAAAAAAAAAAAAAAAAAAAAAAACAAACATTCTTTACTGCTCTTAAAGGTTAATAGCAAATTTGTACCTAAAATGAAAATTAACTACAGCAAAAATCATTATAATCTATCTTATTTTCACAAAATAACTGATTCCTTCCTCATGGCTGGCTGACCACAAAACCATGTTTTATCCTACATTTTAATTGCAAATATCTAAGGAGAGATAATAATCTTTGTGTAATACAATAGCTTTCCACATAAGGAGAGCTAATAGCCCTATGTCACACTGAAAAGATATAAACCAACAATAATTGATGATATTAGATTCAACACTATAAATTTATTGTATTGAAAACTATTAATTCAGTTTCTTACTCTGAGCTGTCTAGAAGTTTTCTTTATTTTATTTTATTTGTTTACAGTACTTATGTTTTAGTATATTCTGCTTCTTTGGATGCATCACCGATAATTCTTACTCTTTCTTCTGTGCTTTTGTTAGTATTAACTTATTTTCTCTATTTTTCTGCTTTCAAGCTAGCAAATTTTAGTTATGTTCTGTATAAAATGTTACCACATGTACAAAACTATTCATGTTTTGTTTAATGATAGTCCCTCCCCTCAGCTATATTTCAAACATTGTTTTGTTGAAGTCGAAGATTTGTTAAGTGATGTAAACCAGAAGAAGAAAGACAAATGAGATGATCCCACTTGTCTATGAGAATATATATATATATATATATCATATGTCAGTATAGAATAACTGGACAAAAACAAAAATTCAGGAAATGGGAATATCTATTATTACATCAGATCCCAGAGTACAAAGAAATAAATGCAGAGAAGAAAAGACTAGGCAGACAGGGAAATACTAGGGATGGAGGTATGGGGAAAATTAAGAATTTCCAGATTAATCAGGGGGTATAGAGTAATCAAGCCACGTGCTCAATAACAAAGAAGTCAAGGAAACACAAGTACAAGTTGATATTGGTTGTGGACCTGGAGATAGAACATGGTATGCCTAAACTCAGCTATGAATAACCTTGTAAGCCAAGTGTCTTAATAAAAATAATTAAAATTATAGTTACCTTACTCTTAAATATCCCAAATATTTACAATATTTATTTGACAGTATTATTAATACTGTAATATAATTACTATTAATAAATACTAGGAAATGCTTATGAAGTAGTCACAGAGGAATATTGGAATATGCATTATAATTTAATATTTGTACAGTTGCTCTAGTTATTCTTAATATTGAGAAGCGAACATGAGAATTTACTGATACTAAGAAAGAGATGTGACTAATATACTTTCCACAATTTTCAATTTTTTGCAGACATTGTATTTCTCTGTTTAAAGATAAAGATTATGACTATGACTTAAAAAAAGAGTAGTTGGATAATATTTTGGTTTAACTCAAGAAGCAAAGAGTAGATGGTACAAGCAAGCAGACATCTGAAGTCAAAATGTCAACTCAAAACAAGTTCATGATCCTCTCAGCTATTTAATTTTCTTATAAATTTAAATAATTTTAATTGCTATTTTGGTTTATTTGGGGGGAAAACCTTAGAGATGTTTATACACAGCCCTTCAGTATAATTCTTTTAATCAGTTAAACATAGTAGAGATATTACAATAGAGATGTCATGGAGGTTTTATTTATTTATTTATTTATTAGTTTATATTATTTATTTATTTTTGCTTTTTGGGTAACACCTGATAATGCTCAGGGTTTTCCTAGCTCTACACTCAGGAATTATTCCTGGCGGGTTGGGGACCACATGGGATGCCGGGGATCAAACCCAGGCCGGCATGGGCCAGCTGCTTACAAGACAAATGCCTACCTACTAGGCTATCCTCCGCCCCATGTCATGGGAGTGTTAAACCGGTATGAGTATACATGTCTGTTGGGGATATCGCTGGGGTCCCATTGCAGGAAACCAAGGCTCTTCTACCTCAGAGACTCCAGGGAAAGGATGATAACTCACGAGTCCGGCACAGTTCCCAAAGACTTTTAATAGTACCAGCTCTACCACCACAGTCCAATATAATGACAGAACTCTAGCTCTAGTCAGAACTTAGGCGATACAAAAAAAGCACCGTCTCCACACCATAGAGAGGAACTCACCAGAGAGTACCAAAGAAGGAGCAAAACCAAGGATCAAAAAGCCAAAAGCGGGGCCTCAAGTCAGGGAGGGTCAGGGGAGGTGACAGGGAGGTGTCAACAAAGAACCCTAAATAGATTGTTAGAAGAGCAGTGCCACACCCTATACCTATAGGGTGTTATATATATAGGTATAAAAAGTTAAACCAAGGACTAATCTCTTCTTCTAAGGTTATCTCTTATGTAAAACACTAAAGAGAGAGCTGGTATAAAGTAATACATCTTAATTTCATAAGCTTCATGTAATCTAGATGGTACCCAAAGGGACTTCTTATATATTATCGCACCAGGGTGATTCTGGTTGTCTTGTTTTCATATACTGAAAGGGTCACAGTGGCCTGCTTGAGAGCTAACTAGTATGGTCCTACCTATAATCTTCCCATAGTCTCAACATAGCCACAGTGGTAGTCTTCTGCTAAATTCTAACTGTCCACTCTGGGGTGCAGTGGGTATAAAGAAGAGCTGTGCTTGATCTAGAAAACAAGAAAGTGTTAGTAGATATATAAGTCAGAAGTTATACAGTCAAGGTGACTTCTGTTATTGTCACACCCTCTATCAATATTTACATAGAAGAGACATCTCATTTGAAGGAACCTTGGCTTAACTAGAGTACGCTGTGAGTGGAGTAAAATATCAAAGATTCAGATGAGCTAAATCTGTCATCCAACACATATCTTATATTTTTAAATTTAAAGCTTATTTAAAGAAATCCTTTAGAAGTGTACAGATTGGTGCCAATTGGTCCTACTTCTGAGTATTTGATTTTACTCTAATATTTTCTAAAGTCATCTTGGACCAAGATGACTGCCCTCAATTTCAGATGGATCTATCACATCTCCCAGAAAGAAAATGGGAAAGTTTATCCCTGACTTCTACTCAAATATCTTTGATAACCGCATCCTGCCCACATAGCAAATTCCACAGGATGGGTATGTCGTTCCCCAACGTTCTCCCTTCTGAAGTACAACATGCCATTTGGTCAGTGAAGAAAAGTAACAGCACCGGAGCCAGAGCAAAGTCAGACTCGAACACCTGAAGAATCTGCCAGTGCACTCAATACAATGGCTCTACTCTTCACAGTACTGTCTGAATGCAATTGCCCTCCCATTTGGAAGAACAGCAGGACAGTTCTACTAGTTCAAGAAGGAGATATCACCAACATTGGCAACTAAACCCCATCTGCCTGTTGTCTGTCATCTACAAATGTTCACTCGAGTCATCCACAACAAGATTGTGCCCAGAACATTAGATGAAGGGCACCATGCAAAGTTGGCTTCCAAAAAGTTCAGACTATCGACTATCCACATGGTAACCAAGCTCATTAAAGTTTGTTGGGAGTTCAAGATTCCACTCTATCTCCATTATTGATTTAAAGAAAGCCTTTGATTCTGTGGGCTAGACTGAAACTGATCTTCGAACCCTAGCAAACAGGGCATTCAAACCCAATACATTAAGATCTTTTGTTAGCTGTATTACGGATTCACTACTAGGATCTCACCATTCTACAAATAAGTGATCATTGATGTCAAAGAGGGTTCGGCAAGGTCATACCATTTCACCAAAACTTTTCAGTGACACCATCAAGAACATCATGCGACAATTAGAATGGGAAGGAATGGGAGTGAAGATGGACTGTCAGCAACTACACCACCTCAGCTACGCTAATGACATAGTTCTAATAACACCAAACATTAGCTAGTGGCAAAAATGCTGGCTGACTTCGACCGAGAATGTGGAAAGACAGGTCTACAGCTGATTCTCAAAAAAACTATATTAAGCGAAATGAACTAGTTCCAGAGGTCCCATTCACTCTCAATGGAACAAACATCTCAGAATGCAGCAGTTTGTGTACCTAGGTAGAGAAGTCAGCATGATGAGCGACCTAAAACCACCACCGGCGCACTTGGGAGGTAGTGAGCAGCATGGAGTTACCCTCAAAAGGCATCGAAGAAATAGCTAAAAGGACAAAGAACCTCTGGCTCCGGCACCCCGCCAGCTCCACCATTCCTGTATTGACATATGCCGCTGAGACCTGGGCCCTACGAAGCTTAGGATGAGAATGCTATTTGGCTCTCTCACATAGAGCACTAGCTCTCAAAGAGCTGGCGGAATATCAAGCCTCACTCAAGTGAAAGAAGGAAACGGAGACTCTCAACCTGTTGCTGTTCCAAAGTCAGGATGCTCTCTCATTTGCCAAGGCATCAAAAACTCAGATGGGGCTGAACATGCGAAATGGAGATGACCGCTGGACTAGAACCGTTAGCGACTGGATCCCAAGGGATGTCAAAAGATCATGTGTCCTCCCGCCTACAAGATGGTCAGATTTCTTCGTCAAGACCCTAAACAAATGGTTTGAGGTTCTCACAATTTCTGAAATAACCAGATGCCATTGGACTATACTGGCACGTGATGAGGTCAAATAGATAATACTGGCACACGCTCCAGCAAATCCATGAATAATAGAATTTCAAGTGATCAAGTGATCATGTCATTTTCCAAAGTTCTCTTCATTGGCTAGTGTATTATCTATTTCTAAAATTTTAAATTTTACTTCATAAAGATATTTTCTAGTATGATTTTTATTAAAGTTTTAAATTTCTCTTAATAATATAAAGGAATTAGATGTATATTTAAACAAGCAACTATAGAGTCCAAACAAAACAATATATAGCATCTACAATTCAGTATTATTAATATAGAAGAAATTATGCTGATCACCTATAATATATGATTACATTGTATTATGACTTGTATCCATAATTATGGTGGAAAGAGATTTCAGTTATAGAATGTAGGAGGATGTGAGTGTCTGACAACATAGTTAAAGACTTTTGTGCTCATACTGATTTCAGTAGTATTAGGAAAATCTGGTATATAAAAGGTTTCTTTTTCAATGAAATTACATTGTATTCATTATATAATTTATATTAAATGTATGTTTAATTAAAATAAGCATGTGTATTTGTTTCACCACTAAATTTCAATGTTATTCTTATTAAAGTTTATTACTTTTTAATAATTGAAAGCAATTTATTAATAGTATATGCCATCTACTGGAGGAAGAAACCTCTATGCATGTGAATACCAGAACAGTAAATCAGGTAGCATTGAAAAAAAAAAAATACATACCGTTAAGAAAAAATATAATAGTCGCTTAGGATATAAAATGAATAATAGTAGATGAAAACTGAAGGTCAGGAAATATGAAGAAGTGAAGCAAATACTCAAATAGTTTCTTATCAGGGTCCCTGTGTCCATTTGAGAATCTCACTGAAAATCTTGTCTGATTTCTTGTATTTTTATTTATTCGAATCTTTCTCCTTTTTTAAGTGTCTGCTAAATATTCCTAGATGAGTTTGAGACCAAGAGTCTTTTATTTGTATTTCAAAGAACCTAGACCCTGTGATGCAGTAGAAAGAGCATTACAACCCTGCTACATGACACTTCACTTTTCCAGACTAATGACATGAAAAGAAGAATATGCTTCAATGTATTATTATTCTGATCTGTAAGAAAATCAGGAAAAGCAGATGAGTGCAATTGTGTAATACTCATGCTATTTTAAAATTCCTTGGAGACTTTTTCTTTTACTACCACAGAAAAGCAGTGAAATAAATGTAAATCAGGTTTTAGAGTGCAGAAATTGGTAATTTTTACAGGTTGTTCTCTTTTGCAAGAAATTGTATAAGCACAGCACCAAAATCATTATCTTATCATTTTATAAATTCAGGACTGGATAGAAGTTTGATGTAAGTAAAGAATACATATATTTTTATTGGAGGAGAAAAATAGAACAAAAATCTTCTTATGTTCCCAATTCAGGATGAGGGAATGTTTTACCAAAGGTGAAATACAAAATGAAATAATCACTGGATATTTTCCAATTTTTTAAAGTATAACTTAGATAACATTCATTTTGATCAAATGGCATGATAGTTTATCAATAAAACCAGTATTTAAATTTCTTATGTATAATATAATGAACATTATATATGTCCTTTTGTATAGTTCTTGGGAACTGCGACATTTTGACTGCACATATAATACAGTTTATTTCAAGAAGACCTTACTAGTTATACAAAATACAATAATCCTTAGATGCTGGGCTATCAGCGAGCACTGTAGTCAGTAAGAGACTTGCAAATGTTTTAGAATTATCTGTGTCGTACAGATGTTCTTAAGCCACGGAGAATGTTATTTAAATGAGAATTCATATTCCATAAAGGATTACATTGCCAAGGGACTGGATTCATGGTTGACCATTGATAAGAGCCAAAATCCAAGCTTTGTGAGATCACCTGCCAGACCCCAGAAAAAATCAATCATGGCACTCAATTCTCAATTTCTCATTTGTTATTGGCTGGAAATTTTCCATCAGAAGAGCATATGTAGATATTCAGGGTCCTGAGCATAGGGGGCCTTGCTGGAGGGAAAAGATAAAGACAAAATGAGTATTTAATTTTGTGAATATTCTTTAGATTTTATGGCATATTAAGACTAAACAACTTATCCATTAATGGAATGAATATATCTTAGGAGAGCACTTCCTACATTCCCTGAGACAGTGCTCAAGTAATAGAAGATATACAAAATAACTATTCCTATATAGCAATAATGAAGAGACATGGAAACATATTTAGAGATTCCTACTAGATGTATGCATTGGCTAATATAGTATGTAGTTATTAGGGAGGGCAGAGTTCTCTAAAATAATTTTAAAATATTTAATGTTGAAATAAGTTCATTTAATGAATTAAATCTATGAATTTTAGAAAAGCATATCTTTGTTAAATTGGAGTTATATATATATGTATATTGAAGCTGTATCGTTCTAGATATATAGTATAGTTACAGGTTCTTAGTTATATGTTAAAACCTATAAAACATTTTTAGTTATATATGTGTGTGGAAATGCACCCCATGCTTGTACAAAAATCACTTTAGGTATTTTATTTACTTATTCAGCTATTGTGTGAAAACCATATGTTATTAATTTTCACACGTAATTTTTATTATTTTATTAGTCATTAAAATAATATTTTGCAATTTAAAATAAGTTAAAATTAATTAGCAGCATATTAAAATCTTATCTTTCTTTAAATATTAAAAATATGTGGAATAGGGAGGGTAGTAAAGTTAAAACCATTTCACATAGTAAATATAAAATCAGATATTTATCATGTCAAATTGCACAAGTAGAAATTTATTGAGGAGGCTAGAGTTATCTCTCAAATGCTGAACTTATGTTTCTGATTACATGTTTATTTTTAAACAGAATTTCACCTCTTAGCTTCTTAATCTGAAGTACCTTTTGAAATATGAATTTTATTTTACGCATAATTTCTCACCATAATATTGTTTTAACCTAGTTATACCACTATGGATGATGAAAATTAGTAATGTTTCATTAACATTAATATTTCTGTTACTCATAAGCATATTATTGCTACATTATTAAGTACTATTTCTTTCAAGTTTTCCCAGTGGTTGATCTCTGTAGTAATCAACATTCCAGAAAAAGCAGACTCAAATATTAAAGATTATACTTTTTAAGCAAATTAATCATCTACAGATTTGTAAACTTGGGGACCCAGACCTGGCCTTTTACTGTACCTGAACACTCAGACAGATAAGAAAGTGTTAAAACTAAGCAGGACACGTGTATAAAGAAGTGGCTTTCTCTATATTTGAGCGTTAATAGCTTTAATAGTGTGTAAGGAAAACAAAGAGTTAGAGCAAGCATTGTGAATTAGAATGTCTTACAATAAGTTATAAAACTGAATATCTAAATGACTAGGATTAATTACATTTTATTCTTCTAAAGCAACTTATCTTTATCTAGTTTTAATAAATGAGTTGCTACTGATTGCTACTCATTGTTTTAAAAGAAGGATATGTAGAAAGTTACTTGTGAGTCAGTTTTAACCTATACCTAGAGAAATGTGAGATTTAGAAAATGTAAATTAAAGAGCCTCTGCTGTCAGACACAGTATTAACCCTCCATTTCATAGTGCTAACATCTTATCTCTGTAGCACAAATGGGTCCTCTAAAGTAAAATTATTTTCTTTCACATACATTGCACTATTTCTTAAAAGTCTTTTTTTCAGCTATCACTGTTGATTAGCTTAAGTAAAATTTTATTTTATAATTGTATTCATTTATTTGTTATTATTTTGTATATCCAGGAATCTATTTTTTTCAGGGATTCATACATGCAGTAAGTATTCTAACACTGATCTACATTCCTAATATGTTACTTTATTTTGTTTTCTCCACCTTTATTGAGGTACTGGGGTTTACAATACAATTAATGATAGATTCATTCATTGCCCAGCTCCTACCCACCACTCAGTACTTTCTTCCACCAGTATCCATCCCTTTCAATTGCATTCCTCTAAGGTAACCAATTTACTCTGCTGGATAAAATCAGTACATGATGATTCCACAGAAAAGGAACAATATAAATCTCTGAAATTCACTTTCTCCGTCTTCAACGTTTTTAATCTCCTTCCCAGTTTATCTTACTCTGAACTGCTTAAGACAATTTATCTTTTACTTTAGAGGTAAGACAAGAACACTGCAAATCTTTTCAATGACATATTTGGGTTTTATTTAACAAGTACTCTGAAGAATTATTTATATCTCTAGGAGCTTGGAGCAGTATTTGGCCTTGATATTTAGTACTAATTATAAGAGACTATGTGAAATTGCATGTTAAATTGAAAGTTTTGTCAGATTGAAATTAAATTCTTTCTCTTCCATAGGAAAAATTACCTATATTGTTACCTGTAGGACACGCTTATTGGTTTTTACTTTAATTAATGAGCTGAAAAATATCGTGACACCGCATCATTCTATTTTATATGTGCCCTCATTTTTAACTGAACCTGATTTGGAAGTGGGGGACAGATAATTCGAGTTAATAATATAATTCATGAAGCTGGCACTGGGGCAGAAAATAAAATGGAGAAACATATATCATAAATTTCAAGGAGCAAGGGTAAAATATTCTACCTAATTTTGAATTCTATATATTTTATTTCCTTCCCAGTATAAATATTAAATCTGTGAATACATTTTAAAATCGTGTGTGTATGGTGATGTGTGTGTAGTGTGTGCACCCTGCGCTCAATTCTATAGTATTCTTTAACACTTGTGAAAAGAAGTCATGGATATAAACCACATGGGGCAAATAATAAATAGGGGTTATAGTGATAACCTAATAACGTTACTTATACACATAAATGTATGGGAGAATCTCAATTTAGTAGGTATTGTATTTCTATAAGTTGTAAGATAGAAAATAGTGCCAGAGAAGAGTGACACAGTTGTTAAGTGTTTGGTTTACATGTTGCTTTGTATTCCTGGCACAAATATAGTGCCCCAAGTCTCCCAGGAGAAATCCCTGAGCACAAAAAGTTGTAGCATTGCTAAGTGTGGCACTCAAACAAGACAAAATAATATTAATAATAAGAATAAGAATAAGAAAAGAAAAATATTGTAATTCCTATAACTCCTATTATCTCTGCTCCAGGTTTGAAAAATGCATGGCAGGATCAAATTTTAGGGTAAGAGTCCTAGGGCCCTATGCGCTCTACTCATAAGCTTAAGGGAGAGTAATAAGTTATATCTTTATGCTAATGAAAATATGAGGATCATTAATTAGTATATTGGCCTTATTTTTTAGAGTAAAAGTTTTTAGAACCGTTGACTGATATCATCTTGCTTTGATGAACTATCTCTGAACGATTGATTATGTCCGCTATTTCCTAAATAGAAGGGCGGTGATGAGTGGACAAATATTCAAGACACTCACATATTTATTTTGTGAAATGTATCTATATCATATTTGATTGAGTAAAGGTCTAGAAATGAGACAATTTCTCATATTTTCTAATCATTTAGAAAATAATTGTCAATTTTTTTTTTGCTTTTGTGTCACACCGGCAATGCTCAGGGGTTTCTCCTGTCTTTACACTCAGGAATAACTCTGGTGGTGTTCGGGGACCATATGGGATGCCAGGATCAAACCCTGGCCAGCATAGGCAAGAGCAAATGCACTACCAGCTGGGCTATTTTTGAATTATCAGTCCCGTTCCAGAACAGGGTAAAAAGTAACCTTGCATAATACCTACATTATTTAATACAATGGGGTCTATATAGCCATGATTTGTATTGGGATTTTAATGAATAGATTTCTGAGGACAACATATATTATGTGCTTTGTCAGGATAATATATTTGTATATTCTATGTCACTACTTTGTAATAAGTGACATCTATAAGAAGAAGCTTCTGGACCATTGTAAATTTGATATAGTCAATGTTTAAGTTCATGTCTCTACATATGTTTCATTTTATGAATATATGTTGATCCATCTGTTCAGTTCAAATGAAACATCTACTAATAAATTTCAGTTTATTCTATACATTGTTGCTTAGATATGACCAAAGACGCTATTAAAATTGTTAGAATGATGTGTGTTGTATCTCTTAGAAAAATAAAAAATTATTAAATCCTTTAAATTTTATTATTTTGGGTTTTCTAGGAGAATTAAGGTAAATTTAATATGATTCTATTTTTCATTATTAAAATTATGTAATTCTCCATTCGTTTAATAGTGGACTCAATAAAATATTTTTCACACAAGTCTTTTGAATATTAAATTTTATTACAACAATTCTTATTGCTTTTCGATGCTACTCACAATGGATTAGGTAGGTTATAGTAGAGATATTATCTTTTTAGACTTGACTTATTTGGTCGGATACTCTCCTTTAGATACCCTTGTTTCACATGTACCAAAAATGACATTTAAATTGTTAATCCAGTTTAGATCATTTCCCAGGAGATACCTCACATAAATACATACTTATGCTTTTAACAGTGGTCCAAAGGCATATAGTTAGAGTGGACAGTTGAATAATACTGATTTCTGAATGTCTGCAAAGGGATTCATCAAATCACATCCATGTACTGTTAGCACCCCTATTTAGTGTTTTGTTTATGATATTTCACCGTATCATGCTGAATATAATATTTGGTGTATTTGTCCATATTGAAGGAAATTGATTTACTGGCATAGAATTGGTAATACTACGACAAATAGGGTACTCTTCTGTTGCAGGACACCTAAGAGCCTCTGCATCTTCCTGGATTGCCTCCTGCAGGTCACTTGTAGATAGGGGTAGCTTAAATGTGGCAGTTACCATGTATTCTTTACTGGCTGGTATAAATATTCTCTCATGCTACTACAATCATCGTGGGACTAGCTAGATCTTACCAGCATATTTGCCTGGCCACGTTTGGATCTCTAAGTAATTAGCCAGAGACAAATGCTGTTTGCCTCCAAGCAAGCAAGAATGGCTCCCTGATAACTCAAAGGCAAGTAAAATGCAAAACTACCATGAATTAAAAAGGAGGAGATTCCAGAAGGCTTGGAGAAATATTTAACTGGCACTAGTATAGTCTTTGGTACAGAGGCATGCCATCTCAGAAACCCCCTCTCTACCCTATAAAGGCATTTCCAGGCAGATCTTGGCTCAAGACATTAGCATCTAAAAGGGCCTAGTGAGGTGCTGGGAAAAATTACCTGAGGGCATTTGACCCTGCCTGCTTCCCATAAAAGTGGGGGTCTGAGTTGCAGGGGGATAAAATAGCCTGCTTCCTCTCTTGCTCTCTTTTAAGGCTCTTTTTGGGGCTCACACTCTTCTTAGGAGTCTTGTCTTTTAGCCTCCCCTTTTACAGGGCCTTAACACATGGTGGTCACTATCTTGGCCTACACATGGCTGGGGGTTCTAGCAGGAATCCTAAGCCACATGGATTTTCCTATTGCTGATTTGTATGCCTGAACCTGTGATAAGTAAAGCATTTTAAAACCTGTGCGGATGGATTCCCTGAGTTTTCGGCCTTTCCTGCTGGCTTTTTTTGGAGGTAGAGGAAACTTCCTTCCAGGTATTGTTAGACCCCAGGGGCTCCCCCCTGACATTCCTCCTTTGGATAAATGCTAAGGCTATCTGCTATCTCGACCCAGCATGTAATCAGGATGGAGATAAGCTAGGTTGAGGTCTTAAATGAAGTACCATCTTTATTCTTTAGTGACACTATAAAGTTGCCCCATCTTTTAACAATATTTCCTAACTTATAAAAACATTGCAATACACACAACAATCAATTATTATATGCAATTTTAGGTGTACCATTTAGAAGATTAGCTATATTCAAATGTGTTGCTGTCATTAACATTCTTCAGAGTACTTTGTCTTCAATTGCAAATCTACATCTACTTTCATAATTGGTTCTTCAGATTTTTTCCTCATCCCTAAAAACTACAATCTTACATTATGTGGTTATGATTTTGAGTATTATAACAACTTCACATAACTTTAATAGTGCAGGTTATATTGACTAGTCTATTGACTTACCACAATGCTTCCATAATTCACTAATACTGCCCATATAGCAGAAAGTCTTTTTAAGGTTTAAAATAATTCATTGCCTGTATATGGCAAACTTCTCATATGTTAACGTCTTGAATACATGTAACCTTACATACGGTTAGTCTGTATTATGCACCTGAAAACATGGATGCAAGTATATCTTTTTGAGACTCTCTTTTTCTAACTTTGTACTCAGAGTGGATTAGTAGACCAAAGGGGTAATACCATTTCATATTTGGAAGAAACATAATAGTTGTTTCTCAAAACCATAGAGCAACTACACAATTTCACAATGCTACTAATGGTGTACAAAGCGGTTTAGTTTTAAGAATAATCTCACCAAATTTAGATAGCAGAAAATTAAGATATAATTATATATACATTTTTTTTTGCTATGGGGATAAATAAAACAAAGTTACAAATAGACAACATAGGTGTATATTTCACGGTTTATGTTAGAATTAAGATACACTACAATGCTATTATTGCATAATATTCATATAGAGAACCAAGAAGGAAGCAAACCCATTGAGATGAATTAGTAAAAAATAGAAAATATTGATTTTGTTAATGTACTTCATGGATTGAAAACAGAATTTAATAGGGAATTCCTTTTGAGGACGGGTGTTCCCCAAACACTGCCAGTAGTGATCCCCAGGTGCAGAACCAGGGAGGGGTGCAGAATTCTGAGTACCACTGAATATAACCCACAAAAGAACAAAGGATAGCGAAGCCAAATAATCAACTGTTAAGGGATTGCTGAGAAATCCTATCAATATATTAGAGTTGACTTTTTCCTCAAAATATTTTTGGTTTTATTATTTTAATCAGTCATAATTAGAAGCAAGGGACTGTAGATTAAATGGAAAGAATTCAGAAAAAGATTTTAAGAGAAAAAAGAAAGTAGGAAGCTCCCAAAGGGTCTTGTCAAACAAGATTCCACAGGAAGAGCAATAGTACAGTGCATAGAGCATTTGCCGTGCCCCAGCAAAAAGTACAGAGGGTAGGGCATTTGCCTTGCACATAGCCAGCCCGGGTTTGTCTTGACCCATAAGTTCCATCTCCTACCACCCTCACTCTAAGCCCACTGGGAGTAATCCATAAGCAGAAGGCAGAAGAAAGCCCTGAGCATAATTTAGGTGTGGCCCCAAACAAAAACAAACAAAAGAAAGAACAGGATTTCAGAGTAAATCTGATTTATTTTCTCATTTTCTTATTGCTGCCTGAGCATCTTGCTGCCTCAGACCACTTTTTTTTTGTCAACATTTATGCAGCTTGAACCTCTGGCTAAGCACATGTAGTGCCAGAGTAAATGTATAAGCCACATCCCCTCTTGAGTTATGTATTCTCTCTCTCACTTTCCCTCCTCCTTCCCTTTCTTAAAATAATAAAAATCTATTTTACTCTCACTCATCACTCACAGAAAATTCTTTTTCTGTGAGGTAGACAAGAAACCTTAGGAAACCCTAGGTAAGGTCTAGGACTGACTTACCTTTTGTCAGTCCTTAGCTTTCCCCAATGGAGTCCTAAGTAGCAGATTTGGCTGGGGAGAAAGTGACCATCTCTCTCTCCTTCCTACCCCACATAAGCCACCAATGGGGTCCACCTATATCACTTGCTTGGCTCAAACCTAGCACTGGAAGAGCCTGGAAAACTACCTGCACCATAGTTGATATGCCAAAAACTAGTACAAATTATAGACCTATTCCCATGACCTGAATGAATGGTTTGAGGCTCTTTGTGTTCCTAGACCAGACAGGTGCCTTGGGGCTACCTAGCCGCAGGAGGTATGTTGAATGTTACGTTGCCGCTACTTGAGCAAATCCATAAACAATGGGAAGTGATACAAGTGATACAAGTGAGTCATTCCTTTACAAATATGTGTACAGTTTAAGGATCATATTTTATAACTTGCAAGGATAGCCCAATTGAGGCTTCTTTTCTTGACCACTCTCTCTCTCCCATCCGGCAAGAAGCCCAGCAGCACCTGTTCTAGGCTCATCTGAGGAGAGGTGGCACAGGCTGAGCCCACCCCCGGAAACAGAGTCAGACAAAGGCAAGGGCATAGCGTTCAGTTGGGTAAGGTTACATCATACACTGATACAGAGAAGTACATACCCACGGGACAGAGCTGCTACCGGCTTTCTATGCCCAGCTGATCACGAGGAGTAGGAAGGCTGGTTCTAGCCCTGGCCCACCACCTTAGCAGAGCCTCACCAAGCTAGAGGACCCCCCACACTATGAGGGCTGCCATTTTCCACATCTGACTCCACCTCTCTATAGTGCTCCGCCCGGTAGAAGAGCTGATCACAGCCTGGCTCGCGTAGCCACAAAGCAACCGCAAGGCAGGAGTTATTCCTGTCTCTGCACTTAGAATTTACTCTGGCAGTGCTCAGGTACCATATGGGATAACGAGGATCAAACCTGGATGAGCTGTGTCCAAAGCAAATGCCCTCCACCACTATGCTGTTGCTCTAGCCCACATATAACGATTTTCTTTCTTTTTGGGTTACACCCAGAGACACTCAGGAGTTACTCCTGGTTCTTTGATTAGTATTTACTCCTGGAGATGCTCCCTTGATAGTATGGGATGCTGAAGATTGAGTCTGGGTTGGCCCTGCAAGGCAAATGCCCTGCTGTGCTATCATCTGGTTCCAACTGCATATAACTTTTTGTCAGGTTTAATGTGTTGGGGGTCCAGATGCCCGGCTCTTTGGTATTGATGATTATGTGATAATTCTAGTTTAATATTTATAAAATGTATCCTTCAATTTTCCATAGATACTGAACCAATTTAGATTCCCATCAAAAGTTCTAGAATTCCAGTTTTCTCCAAATACCAAAAACAACTGTTGTTTTTGTTTCTTTTCAGTCGTAAAGCTCCTGTCTCCTATTTTCAAGGCTCTGAGTTTCATATGTAACCCACATGCCAACCAAGTGAAATAATGTAATAGGTAGCCAAATAAAAGTATGTATTTTTTTAATGTGTAGAGTTATTCCAAAATTGTGTATAAGTTTATATAGATACATATAATGTTAAATTTTTGGCATGCCTCATAATGGCCTCTCATTTTTACCATATTCAATATAAATGGATACCACCACCAATATTTTAGCACAAATAATTATTAAGTAAGTGTATTCTATGAAAATAATAAAACAACAATAAACAATATGCAAAGTTAGTTGTTACAATGTGACTTCGGAGGAGAAGCACATAACTGGGAGGATATATAAAGATGAGAGAGAAATATTAACTTCTTGCTATTTAAGAAATATGTTGATTCTTTAATCACATTACAAGGTGTACTTTAAAGAGCATTAGAGAAAGTTTCCATTTGTTTTATGTGCTGAGGATCCCAGGAGTTGTAAGAGCACTCACTAGCTTGCTCAAGAATTAGTCCTCATTCTGCACTCATATGCCAGGCTAGTTCTAGTTCTGCACTCTAGATCGCTCCAGGTGGAGCTTGACTGGTCATACACTATACAGGGTCAAACCAGGAGCAGCTTCAGGCAAAGCAATGCCTTCACTCTTTTAAGACATTAGAGACAAGTGCCTTAACAATTTCAAAGATCTAGGAGGTTACTATGGCTCTCAGCTCCTATGCTTGTATTTTACAAAAGTATACTGTCGCACTCTCTCTCTTCTCTCTCTCTCTAGCTATAGTGATATATATATATATATACCTATGTATATCAGTTACTAAATTGGTCACTAAAATCAGGTTAGTAAAAGTGGAACCCTTAAAAATTAATTGAAATGCAAAATGCTGTATTTGATTGAAAAAAATAGATATTGGCTTTTCTAAACGTAATGCTTCCGCATGGTTTCAATTCAGAAATACACTTCTGAATGTTTACTAAAAACCATGGCAACAGAGATTGGTTGCTATATGTACAACAATAGATGAATGAGTAATTAAATGTGTGCTAAAATATTATTTAGTTAAAAATAAAGAATATTTTTCTCATACTAACATTGGAAAAGAAGTGTTTCTTGGCTCTATAACATATTGTGAAGTAAACATTTGGCATTTAATTGATGCATATCATAAGGTCATTGTCAGATTAATATTACATAAAGTGGAAAATAAAGTAAAACTGAGAACATAGGACAGATATGCAGCAAAGGTCATATTTTCGTGCATGTGTCATGATTTGGTGTATGAAAACACTCTAGATGATTCAATGTGCATAAACTAGGCATTTCCAAAAGAGAATTGAAAGCAGGGGAGATTCATGAAAGAAAAAATTCTCTGAATTGGAAGGGATCAAGTTGAAATAAGGCCATCAAAAGGAACATGCCTTACAAACAGCAGAGGAAGAGGGCCTAAAAAGGAAGTTCCCCCAAGTTCTATTTCCCATATCAGGGATCAAAATGCTTAACACTAGAAACAACTGGAAAATTTAAACACAATGGAGCACAGCCTTCATATTCTGAGAAAACAATTTGCAATCCTAAACTCTCTGCCTAGCTCAGCTGTTAAGCTAAATGTTGAAAATGTTGAAGTTAAAAAAAGATCTTTATAGACATCCAAGATAGTTAAAAAATTTCCTCCAAGAGATCTTTCTCATGTGAAACCTAAAGTTAATTTCGACAAACAAGGATATAAATAAAGAAAAAGATGACTGAAAGGAAACAGAAGAATAACATGAAGAGGGGAAGAGGGATGTTGGCTAGTAGGAGCCTATGTGCAGGCTGAGAGAATCCAGCTCACGTCAGCAATAGGAAAATGGAAACTACAGCATACCAGCTATATTTAGATATAATCATTGTGAGAAAGAGCTTATGACCGTGGTAAAAAGTGTTTACGTTGAGCTGGAGATGAGTCACAGCAAACCTGCCATGAAACCCCAAAGCAATCAACTGCCTGAAAGACAGAAGGTTGGACAAGAAAGAAAGAGTAAATGAAAAATTTCCCAATCCTGCAAACAAGGCAGCATCAGGTCACAATTACCAATTGCCAGAGAACTTTTCACCCAAGTCATTACACACTGTTGGGAATGTTGGGAGGATCTAGGCAGAACTAAAGTCCTTTTCACCCACAGCAAGAAACTAGTAAATGTATCTCAAAGTAACATACCAAGACATAGCTACAAGCCCTTATTTTGTTTGCAACTTTGTTTTGCATTAAAAATTATTTTAATGTGATCATTATCAAATTATGAAGTTATTCATGACTGTATTAACATAAAATGTTTTAACTACAATCCTTTCACCAATGGCCTAATTTTATCGATATATTTTTAATTTCATTTGTTTATTTAATTTTTAGTATATTTATTTTAAACTAAAATAAGACTAAAATCTAAAAAATAAAATATATAATCTTATCTGTAGAAATTGGTATATCTTAATATTTTCCTTTTATTTCTATCAAAGTATCAAGCTAGTCACTACACTGGAAATATATTTAGTATATGTATATCCTATTGATAAGTGATTAGGCAAAGTTAAAGTTGGATTCAGTCCCTTTACATCATCTTGCTCATTCAATATGTCCCCACTTAATCAAGAGTAAAATTATTTTCCGCCCAGAAGGTATTAAGCAAAGATGCACCAAGCGCACTGAGATTAAAACTCTAGTGAGACAAATGCTGTAGGGTGAAAGTAAAGAACCACTTCCCTCCCTAACGTTTGAAACTCTAGTAAATATCATTTGATAGAAACTTGCTCTGTTGACCATAGACCAGGTGTTATTATTTTATTAATTCTTCTTTGGTATTTCTCTTTGATTCTTTTTTAACTATCAATGGTTGTTATGTTTACAAAAATATGTGCTCTGCATTCTAAGTGGATGAAACGAAAATAGAAGAAATCATTACCATATGAGATATTTTAAAGAAATATACATTTTTCAACATCTTATATGATTTTTAATGATTTTATTGATGCCATGTTTACACAACTGTAAATGTTCTAAAAGTATAAGTCCATGTATCTTTAAATAATATAATACAAAACCACATCACAACCCTTGAGAATAGTCTGTTGTGTCTTTTCCTCCTAACACTCTTGTAGCTTTGATTCTTAGAGTTAAGTCCACCAATTTGTTTTCATTTGATTTTATTCATCCTGACTTTTCTTCTGTATATTTCAGATATGGCTAAGTTTGTATTTGCCTTTCTGACCTATTTAATTAAATACAAGTATGTTCAATCAATATTGTAAGAAAAATATTTTTCATGTTGAAGAGTTTTATTGTATAAATACATCTAATTTCTTATGTCATTCTTTCATTGGTTACTTAGGGTAGTTTCCTTGTTTTGCCTATTGAAAATATGTCTGCACTAAACATAGGTGTACATGAATATTTTCAAATTAATATTTTGGCATGAGGAGAGGCAGGTGGAAATACTCCTTTTTGTTCTGCCTTTGCCCATCCTAGTGATACAGGGAGGGTAGCTAAGGAAGCACCAGGTCTCGGGTAGCTAGTCCGACCTGTGGTCTAGGTAGCCAATCAAAATGTGAAGGAATCCGGGGGTTGTATAAGGCAACAAGTAAAAGCAGCCCCGCACAGCTCCAGGTCCCCCCCAGTAAGGAGAGAAAAGAGAGGAGAAGGAGAGACAAAGCAGAGAAGGAGAGCCAGAGAGAAGAGACAAGAGGAGAAGAAGGGCTACACTCTCTCTGGACCAGCTGCCCCAACCAGCTCCCTCTCTCTCCTTGTATCAAGTAGACATGTACAGGACCCTGCATGATGAGCCACTGAAGGCCATGCAGGGCTGCTAACGAGGGCCAGGCTCGGGCCCAGGTTACGTAAGGATTGGCAGCTCAGGATATCACAGGTTAAACAGGGCCCTGGCCCAGGTACAGAGCAAAGTACTGGGCATCAGAGTCTCAACCAAGTGTACAGGGTAAAAGCTGAAGACTAAGGAAAGCCAGGACAGCAAGAAAGACCTCTACGGAGGTACAGTTAGAAGGCCCAGTTGGAGGCACAGAGAGAGCAGCCCTTAGGAACAGGATGAGGCCATCATTCTAGAGGGATAAGCGTAGACTGCGTAGGACAGGACCAGGAATTCGTTCCATAGGTTACAGAGAAGCTAGGACATTTTGGAGGCGGGACCTAGAAACTTGATATATTAAAGTGACTTACTCAGCTTTATGAGTTTTGTATGTAATTTTTATACAATCCTCAAGAGTCACTAGCACAGTGAAACTACTTTTGCGTTCCAACATTCATTTCAATTTTAAATTATCCGTATCTATGGCCAGTCAACAGTTTTCTGATAGAATTTGTTTTGGTGATTCATCCTGCATCATTAACAAATTAATATACTATTTCTAGGCTTTACCTTATCACTTCTTTCTTTGTAGATGTGTGTCTACTGCTGTACTGTATTGGGTAAAGAATAGCCAAATCCATGCCTAACTATGAAAAAGGAATTAAACATATAGTAAAGGATAGAATTAGACTTTCATTTTATCTAATGTAGTACATATAGGTATTTATTTTAATGTTACACACCTAAATTTTTTATGCTCCTATAATGCAGTAATAAAAGATTTTAATAAAAAAAATAAGTGAAACTGGTGTACAAAACCTGCTATATTATTGAATTTGCTATATAAGAAGCCCTCCAGATAATCAGTATGCTGAGAAAATGTGGTGGAGTTAACTACATAAAACATGTAAATGCATATATGGCAGTCATAAGGCTTAAATACATTTTAGCTAGTATTACACTAAAAACCTGCCCTTCAAGGTGTTGCAGGTGTGGCTTCGGTGTGCCGGCTGCATTGGGAGGTTACAGACAGGAGACAAGCTTGGCTACAACCAGGACTGTACCCAGTGGGCCCTAGATGGTTGATGGTCTGACATAGAAAAAACGGCCCAGGATGAAACCAGAGCCACGGCAGAGCCTGCAAGCTACCCTGGTGTATTCAATATGCCCAAACCAGTAACTACAATGGATCTCATTCCAAACAAATGGAGACATTACTGGCGCCCACCTAAACAAATCAATGAACAAGGGGGAAGAAAAGTGACACAAGACAAGTGAACATAAGTGTAAAAATAAAATAATAATAATAAATTATAAGACCTATAATAACATTTTAGAAATTTCAGTACAGTACAAAGAAGTCAGCTAGAAGATGTGTCAGAAAATATTTATTTTTTGATAGATTACAACACCAAGTGACCATAATAGAGCCAATCATATTAAAACCTTCAAACTCTATCAGCAGGGCTCAATAGCAGAAAATAAGACAGGCGCAAGGGACCACCAAGCTAGGCTGTCCATCCTTTCCATCTGTTTTATAAAATATAGTTTCAACACCTTGGTTTCCAACATGGGCCAGTGTTTAAGTGACAGAGACATTAAAGACTATGAAACAGCACATGAGAGTTCAATGGACACATTGAGCAATAGGTGACTATTTCATAGTCAATCAACAGGCACCCTTAAATCATAGAGTTACCACAATTTACAATTCTATTCTTGCCTATGTTAGTTTCTATATAAAAAGACACTCAACTGTTTTATTTTACCTAGTTTGGTACCACCAAAGTATTTTTTCCTTGTCTGTGCTCCTTGTCATGTTAGACTCTAAAAAGATTTATTTTGTTTATCAAGAGATTATCCCATTTACCTTTTCCTTTTTTTTTTGCTGGAGAAATTTTCCATAGGATACGAGTTGCAATCTTATTTATATAGTATGGACTTAGAGAAAAACGTGCTTTCAAGGGAATAATCATGGTGACTCTAAGATATCTTCGTGACATTTAGTGTTTACTTTTATTTCTATCTCATTTTAAGGAATATGTATTTTAATTATTGCGTATGATAATATGTCAGTCATTCTCAGTAGAAGTCAGCCAAGAATGTGGTTGACTTTGACCATACCGAGACTGTGACTTTGACCGAGAATGTCTACAGCTGAATCTCAACAAAACTATGTTCATAAAATTGATTAGTTCCAGAGGCCCCATTCACTCTCAATGGAACAAACATCTGGAATGCAGCAGTTATGTGCATCTAGGTCGAAAAGTCAACGTGATATTAACCTAAAACCTGAGCTGTGCAGAAGGAAGAAGCGACATGGGAATGCCCTTCAACAACATCAGAAGAAATAGCTAAAAAGACAAAAGGAACTCCGGCTCCGGGCACATCTCTTCATTCCACCATTCTCCTGCATTAACATGTGCCTCAGAGACCTGGGCCCTATGAAGCATGATGAGAATGCTATTGGAGTGTCCTAAGAGGAATCGCAAGAGCCATGCTTGCAATATCATACCTCAAGTGATTGAAGGAATCAGAGCTCAACCTCCATCGCTGTTCCAGAGTCAGGGTTGCTGTCTCTTTGCCAAGGCATGGAAAATCAGATCGGCTGGACATGTAATGCGATTTGGAGCCAACTGCTGGACTAGAGCCATTACGGACTGGATCACGGGATGTCAAAAAATCACGTGGCGCTCACATACAAAATGGTCAGACTTCTTGTCCAATACTCTAAACAGATGCTTTGAGGCTCTTCATATTTCTGAAACACCCAGATGCCATTGGGCTATGCTGGCACGTGATAGGGTCAAATGCAAATGTTACTAGGGCCCACTTGAGCAATTCGATGAATAGCGGGATGTCAAGTGATCAGAGTGAAGTATGATAAATTCAGGACACAGATACACAGGGCAGAGCTGCTGCTCTGTTTTGCTCAGTGATCATGAGGTGTTTTAGGAGGGAAGGCAAGTTCTAGCCCTGTATCACCATCCCAATAGGAGCCTCGCGGAAGCCAGGTGAACCACACCATGATTGCCTCCATTGTCATCATCTGGATTACACTCAAGAGATAGCTGATCTCTCCCTTTGCACATAGCCACTGCGGTTCATCAGTAAATGCAGGAACTGAGAGCATACCATGGCAAAGCCTGGCAAACTACTATGTCATATTTGATATGCCAAAAATAGTACAATTATAGAACTCATTTCCATAACCGGAATGAATAATTTGAGGCTCTTCATATTCCTGGATGAGCAGATTCTCTTGGGCTACACTAGCATGAGACATGAAAAATGGAGATCTCACTGGTGCCTGAGCAAATTAGTGAACATTGGGAAGACAAGTGATACAAGTGAAACAAGTAGTAAGTGTCTTCATAAGTGACTAGATATACTAAATTGTAGACTTTTACTGCTTTATAATCAAAGTAAAGGTGAAAATATTCAGTATTTTCACATGTTATAAAATTATAAAAATATGCTACTTTAAAGTGATAGATAGAAAGTAATAGATTTCATGAAAATATACCAACCTCTTCATTTTGCTCAATAAATATTAAGGCAGCCACTAATGCAATACATAAGGATCCTTTGACGTTAACTTTCAAGCACAGTCAAAATAATTGACTTTAAACTCATGTTTTTAATATTATTATTCTATCAATTAATGCCAATAATTGATACCTGGCATTCAATTAGAATTTTGTAATCAAGAGGTTCTAAATCACTTAGTAAACAAATGAGCATATTTCAGTCTAATAGAATAGACCCATTGAACAAAACTGAACTTGAAAATAATTTCAATTTAATATTTAAGCCATGTTAAGATAAACAAGGAAATTCTAATAATTCAAGCAATATTATGGTAGAGTTCCTTTTACAATGTAATATACAAAATCATAGCCACCCTCATTGAAACTTACAAGAATTGGCGTAGTTTTTATGATACCATTTAATACCAACTGTAATGTTATCAAATTCTCTTAATTATTTATTAATAGTTGTCATTCTACAAATACCATCAAGACATTATTTCAAACAAAATTTATTCACATTTTATTATATGTAGACTGGCTATAGAGAATAAAAATTAAGTTCTGTTTTGTTTTGTTTCACATCTCATTGTGCTCAGGTCTTACTCTAGGCTCTGCACTTAGGGATCAGTCTTAGATGGCCATAAGAGTTGCTGGATCCAACCTGGGTCTGATAGATACAGGGTGCATCCGCAATGTACTATTTCTCCAGTCCCCAAATTTGTCACAAAACCTATAGAGGCAAGCCATGTTAAGGTAAAAAAAGGAAATTCTAATAATTCATGCAACATTGTGCTAGAGTTCCTTTTGCAATGTAATACACACAAAATCATAGCCACACTCCTTGAAAAATGTCCTTTCCATTGTTAAACTTAAGTGAATATTAGCCATGCCTTTTGTACTATAGACATTTTTTAATAAAAGAGTTCAAAAGTACAAACAGCATGGTTTTCCTAAATTACATTGTTTTAATGTATGCACCTAGAACATCAATTTTATGCACTTAACACCTGCATTTATAATAGTGCTATAGAATTAAAATAAAAATAAAGCCCTAAATATAGTATCCTGCTTATTTGACATTCCTTTCCAGAAACAAAAAAAATTTGTTCTCTTTCTGTTGACTTTCCATGATCTAACCATAATGATATGCTTAGATAGCATATACCAGAGATGCCTGTGGATTGTAAGTCCTTATACATAAAGCAAAAATGTGTGATGATATCAGACACTAATTACAGCCTAATTGTTGTTCTCTGAATGCCCCTTTACATGCTAGAATTTGCTATGTAAACAGAATTACACACAAAAGAAAGTTAATTACAACTTGATTAGATGAGCTCTAGTTTCTGTTTTGGGAGTCTTATCTACTGCTGCATGAGATGGTCACTTGGACTCTGCAAGGACTGCTGACATATAATGGTATGAACATTTCTGGCAAATCTAAATGCTGTGCTAGTACATCACGGTAAAGCACTGGATAATATCCATTATGGATAATTCCTTGCCCTATTCTGTCTGAATGAAGAATTCTCAGATTGTTTTGTAGAGAAATTTCTCAAATTTCGCAAATGGTAACAGATCATAGTTTTCTTACAATAATATTCAACTAAAAATCTTACCATTTTGAAATACATTTTATCCACTAAAGTATATAAACCCCAGATATTAATTCATCTACGAAATGAAGGAATTTTCTGTTTGCAGACCTGAAGAAGTGATCTCTACCAAAAGTGGGTGCTCCAGAGTTTTGCAAATTGTGCTGCAGGTAAGTTGACTCCTGACTATATCACCAAAGGGCTGCAAGTGACTTGGATGAAGTGGGAACAAAGCTCAGGTTCATTATCTATGGTTTAGCTGTTAAGTCATGCTAGGAGAAATAATAGTACAAAATATCCTCTCAAAGAAGTTACAGATGGATTTGCTATTTGTTACAGAGCAGTAAGAAAAACTCCATGTTTATTTCTGGATTATCCTTTTTTGTATGATGGATTATGAAAAACACGAAAGAGGTGAAATCAGGCACCCAGAAAATAGTGCAATATTAGATCCTTGGCACCCACTTGGTCCCCAATCCCTCAAGCATCTGTAGATATGCGTTTGGAAGTCCCCACTATTGCTGGGGTGATACCAAACAATCTCCTCAGCCTTTCCATACAGCTAGAGCAACAATTCATACTCAAGCTCTTATTGCATAACGGTGTAGTGAACAGCAGAGCAGTCACTGGTTAGGCCCTTAAATTGCCTTAATACTGCTTGGGGAACCCACTCCGGACCCCTAAAAATAATCTCCTGAGTAGCCATCGCCAGAAATATATTATATAATATATAATATATAGTATATAATATATAATATAATATATTATATATTATGTAATGTA
>JAJIBD010031303.1:0-33555 GCA_021461705.1 Cryptotis parvus
AACAAAAATCATTATAATCCTATCTTATTTTCCACAAAATAACTGATTCCTTCCTCATGGCTGGCTGACCACAAAACCATGTTTATCCCCTACATTTCAATTGCAAATATCTAAGGAGAGATAATAATCTTTGTGAATACAATAATAGCTTTCCACATAAGGAAGCAAGCCCTTATGTGTCACACACTGAAAAGATATAAACCAGCAATAATTGATGATATTGAGATCCATGACTATAAATTTATTGTATTGAAAACTGATAATTCAGTTTTACTCTGAGCTGTCTAGAAGTTTTCTTTATTTTATTTTGTTGTTTACAGTACTTATGTTTTATTATATTCTGCTTCTTTGGATGCATCACCGATAATTCTTACTCTTTCTTCTGTGCTTTGTTAGTATTAACATTTTTTTTCTCTATTTTTCTGCTTTCAAGCTAGCAAATTTTATTTATGTTCTGTATAAAATGTTACCACATGTACAAAACTATTCATGTTTTGTTTAATGATAGTCCCTCCCTCAGCTATATTTCAAACTTATTGTTTTGTGAATTCAAGATTTGTTAAGTGATGTAAACCAGAAGAAGAAAGACAAATGAGATGATCCCACTTGTCTATGATATATAGAATATATATATATATATCATATGTCATTATAGAATAACTGGACAAGGAAACAAATTCAGAAATGGGAATATCTATATTACATCAGATCCCAGAGTACAAAGAAATAAATGCAGAAGAAGAAAGAAAGACTAGGCAGACAGGAAATACTAGGGATGGAGGTATGGGGGGAAGAATTAAGAATTTCAGATTAATCAGGGGTATAGAGTAATCAAACCACGCACTCAATAACAAAGAAGTCAGGAAACACAAGTGCAAATTGATATTGGTTGTGGACCTGGAGATAGAACATGGTATGCCAAAACTCAACTATGAATAACCTTGTAAGCCAAGTGTCTTAATAAAAATAATTAAAATTATGATTACCTTACTCTTAAATATTTTAAATATTTACTGTATTTATTTTACAGTATTATTAATACTGTAATATAATTCTATTAATAAATACTGGGAAATGCTTGTAAGTAGTCACAAGAGAGAATTTTTTGAATATGCATTATAATTTAATATTTGTACAGTTGCTCTAGTTATTCTTAATATTGAAATAAAAACATGAGAATTTACTGATACTAAGAAAGAATGTGACTAATATACTTTCCACAATTTTCAATTTTTTTGCAGACATTGTATTTCTCTGTTTAAAGATAAAGACTATGACTATGACTTAGAAAAAAAAAGAGTAGTTGGATAATATTTTAGTTTAACTCAAGAAAGCAAAGTAGATGGTACAAGCAAGCAGACATCTGAGTCAAAATGTCAACTCCAAACAAGTTCATGATCCTCTCAGCTATTTAATTTTCTTATAAATTTAAATAATTTTAATTGCTATTTTAGTGGTTATTTGGGGAAAACCTTAGAGATGTTTTGACAAAAAAAAAATAGCCCCTTCAGTTTTGTTCTTTAATCAGTTAAAACATAGTAGAATATTACAATAGAATGTCATGGAGGTTTTATTTATTTATTTATTTATTAGTTTATTTATTTATTTATTTTTTGCTTTTTGGGTAACACCTGGCAATGCTCAGGGGTTTTCCCTGGCTCTGCACTCAGGAATTATTCCTGGCGGTGCGCGGGGACCACATGGGATGCCGGGATCAAACCCAGGCCGGCATGGGCCAACTGCTTGCAAGGCAAATGCCCTACCTGCTGGGCTATCACTCCGGCCCCATGTCATGGAGGTTTTAAACTAGGTATGAGTCATACATGTCTGTTGGGGATATCGCTGGGGTCCCCCGATCATGTCAGGACAGAAGTGCTCTTCTACCTCAGAGGACTCCAGGGGAAAGGGATGATAACTCACGAGTCCGGCACAGTTCCAAAAAAGACTTTTAATAGTACAAAAGCTCTACCACCACAATCCAATATAATGACAGAACTCTAGCTCTAGTCAGAACTTAGACGATACAAAAAAGCCTGGGCTCTCCCACCATAGAGAGAGGAACTCACCAAGAGGAGTCCTACCCAAAAGAAGGAGCAAAAAGCCAAGGATCAAAAAGCCAAAAGCGAAGGGGCCTCAAGTCAGGGAGGGTCAGGGAGGTGACAGGGAGGTGTCAACAAAGAACCCTAAACAGATTGTAGAAGAGCAGTGCCACACCCTATACCTATAGGGTGTTTATACCTGTAGGTATAAAAAAGGTTAAGCCAAGGACTAATCTCTTCTTCTGAGATTATCTCTTATGTAAAACACTGGAGAGAGAGAGAGCTGGTATAAAGTAATACATCTTAATTTCATGAGCTTCATGTAATCCAGATGGTACCCACAAGGTCCTTCTTATTTATTATCTGCACCAGGGTGATTCTGATTATCTTGTTTTCCATATACTGAAAGGGTCACAGTAGCCTGCTTGAGAGCTAACTAGTATGATCCTTCCTATAATCTTCCCATAGTCTCAACATAGCCACAGTGGTAGTCTTCTGCTAAATTCTAACTGTCCCACGCTGGGTGCAGTGGGTCCAAAGAGGAGCTGTGCTTGATCTAGAAAACAAAGAAGTGTTAGTAGATATATAAGTCAGAAGTTATACAGTCAAGGTGACTTCTGTTATTGTCACACCCTCTATCAATATTTACATAGAAGAGACATCTCATTTGAAGGAACCTTGGCTTAACTAGAGTAAGCTGTGAGTGGGTAAAATATCAAAGATTCCAGATGAGCTAAATCTGTCATCCAACACATATCTTATATTTTTTAAATTTAAAAAGCTTATTTAGAAATCTTTAGAAGTGGTACAATTGGTGCCAATTAGTCCTACTTCTGAGTATTTGATTTTACTCTAATATTTTCTAAAGTCATCTTGGACCAAGATGACTGCCCTCCAAGTCCTGATGGATCTATCACATCTCCCAGAAAGAAAATGGGGAAAGTTTATCCATGACTTCTACTCAAACCTCTTTGATAGCCACGTCCACCTGCCCACATACCAAATTCCACAGGATGGGTATGCCATTCCCAAACGTTCTCCTTCTGAAGTACAACATGCCATTTCGTCAGTGAAGAAAGTAACAGCACCAGGCCCAAACAAAGTCAGACTCGAACACCCGAAGAATCTGCCTTCAGTACTCAGTACAATGGCTCTACTCTTCACACGCTACCTGTCTGAATGCAATTGCCCTCCCATTGGAAAAACAGCAGGACAGTTCTTCTGTTCAAGAAGGGAGATATCCGCAACATTGGCAACTAAACCCCATCTGCCTGTTGTCTTGTCATCTACAAGCTGTTCACTCGAGTCATCCTGAACAGGATTGGCAGAACATTAGATGAAGGGCACCATGCGAGCAAGTTGGCTTCCAAAAAAGGATTCAGCACAATCGACTATCCACATGGTAACCAAGCTCATTAAAGTTTGTGGGGAGTTCAAGATTCCACTCTATCTCCCGCTCATTGATTTAAAGAAAGCCTTTGATTCTGTGGAGACTGAAGCAGTCATGGAAGCCCTAGCAAACAGGGCATTCAAACCCAATACATTAAGATCTTTTGTTAGCTGTATTACGGATTCACTACTAGATCTCACCATTCTACAAATAAGTGATCATTGATGTCAAAGAGGGTTCGACAAGGTCATACCATTTCACCAAAACTTTTCAGTGCCACCATCAAGAACATCATGCGACAATTAGAATGGGAAGGAATGGGAGTGAAGATAGACTGTCAGCAACTACACCACCTCTGCTTCGCTAATGACATAGTTCTAATAACACCAAACATTAGCCAAGTGGCAAAAAATGCTGGCTGACCCCGACCGAGAATGTGGAAAGACAGGTCTACAGCTGATTCTCAACAAAACTATGTTCATGAGAAATGAACTAGTTCCAGAGGTCCCATTCACTCTCAATGGAACAAACATCTCAGAATGCAGCAGTTATGTGTACCTAGGTAGAGAAGTCAACATGATGAACGACCTAAAACCTGAGCTGCGCAGGAGGAAGTGAGCAGCATGGAATGCCCTCAAAGCGCATCGAAGAAATAGCTAAAAGGACAAAGAACCTCTGGCTCCGGCACATCTCCAACTCCACCATTCTCCCTGTATTAACATATGCTTCAGAGATCTGGGCCCTACGAAAGCAGGATGAGAATGCTATTTGGCTCTCTCATAGAGAGCATAGCTCTCAAAAGAGCTATGCTTGGAATATCAAGCCTCACTCAAGTGAAAGAAGGAAATCGGAGCTCTGACCTCCGTTGCTGTTCCAAAGTCAGGGATGCTCTCTCATTTGCCAAGGCATCAAAACTCAGATGGGCTGGACATGTAATGCAAATTGGAGATGACCGCTGGACTAGAACCGTTAGCGACTGGATCCCAAGGGATGTCAAAAGATCATGTGTCCTCCCACTTTACAAGATGGTCAGATTTCTTCGCCAAGACCCTGAACAAATGGTTTGAGGTTCTACGAATTCCTGAAGCAACCAGATGCCATTGGACTATACTGGCACGTGATGGGGTCAAATGGAAATATTACTGGCACACGCTCCAGCAAATCCATGAATAATGGAATTTCAAGTGATCAAGTGATCATGTCATTTTCCAAAGTTCTCTTCATTGGCTAATGTATTATCTATTTCTAAAATTTTAAATTTTACTTCATAAAGATATTTTTCTAGTAGATTTTTATTAAAGTTTTAAATTTCCTCTTAATATTAAAAGGAATTAAAAGATGTATATTTAAGCAAGCAACTATAGAGTCCAAACAAAACAATATATGGCATCTGCAATTCAGTATTATTAATATAGAATGAAGTTATGCAGATCACCTATAATATATGATTACATTGTATTATGACTTGTATCCATAATTATGGTGGAAAGAGAGATTTCAGTTGTAGAATGTAGAAGATGTGAGTGTCTGACAACATAGTTAAAGACTTTTGTGCTCATACTGATTTCAGTAGTATTAGGAAAATCTGGTATATAAAAGGTTTCTTTTTCAATGAAATTACATTGTATTCATTGTATCATTTTATATTAAATATGTGTTTAATTAAAATAAGCATGTGTATTTGTTTCACCACTAAATTTCAATGTTATTCTTATTAAAGTTTATTACTTTTTAATAATTGAAAGCAATTTATTAATAAAATATGCCAGTCTACTGGAGGAAGAAACCTCTATGCACATATGTATGTTAGAACAGTAAATCAGGTAGCATTGAAAAAAAAAACAAATAATACATAAAATTAAGAAAAAAATATCATAGTGCATGGGATATAAAATGAATAATAGTAGATCAAAACTGAAATTGAGAAATATAAAGAAGTGAAGCAAATACTCAAATAGTTTCTTATCAGGGTCCCTGTGTCCATTTGAGAATCTCACTGAAAATCTTGTCTGATTTCTTGTATTTTTTATTTATTCGAATCAAATATTCTCCTTTTTAAGTGTCTGCTAAATGACCCTAGATGAGTTTGAGACCAAGAGTCTTTTATTTGTATTTCAAAAAGAACCTAGACCCTGTGATGCAGTAGAAAGAGCATTACAACCCTGCTACATGACACTTCACTTTTTCAGACTAATGACATGAAAAGAAGAATATGCTTCAATTGTATTATTATTCTGATCTGAAAGAAAATCAGGAAAAGCAGATGAGTGCAATTATGTAATACTCATCTATGCTATTTTAAAATTCCTTGGAGACTTTTCTTTTACTACCACAGAAAAGCAGTGAAATAAATGTAAATCAGGTTTTAGAGTGCAGAAATTGGTAATTTTTACAGGTTGTTTCTCTTTTGCAAGAAATTGTATAAGCACAGCACCAAAATCATTATCTTATCATTTTATAAATTCAGGACTGGATATGAAGTTTGATGTAAGTAAAGAATACATATGTTGCAATTGGAGGAGAAAAATAGAACAAAAATCTTCTTATGTTCCCAATTCAGGATGAGGAATGTTTTACCAAAGGTGAAATACAAAATGAAATAATCACTGGATATTTTCCAATTTTTAAAGTATAACTTAGATAACATTCATTTTGATCAAATGGCATGATAGTTTTATCAATAAAACCAGTATTTAAATTTCTTATGTATAATATAAATAGCATTGTATATTCATATTTTTTGTATAGTTCTTGGGAACTGCGACATTTTTGACTGCACATATAATACAGTTTATTTCAGAAGACCTTACTAGTTATACAAAATTACAATAATCCTTAGATGCTGGGCTATCAGCGAACTTTGTAGTCAGTAAGAGACTTGCAAATGTTTTAGAATTATCTGTGTCGTGCAGATGTTCTTAAGCCACGGAGAATGTTATTTAAATGGGAATTCATATTCCATAAAGGATTACATTGCCAAGGGGGACTGGATTGCATGGTTGACCATTGATAGAGGCAAAATCCAAGCTTTGTGAGATCACCTGCCAGACCCCAGAAAAAGTCAATCATGGCACTCAATTCTCAATTTCTCATTTGTTATTGGCTTGAAATTTTCCATCAGAAGAGCATATGTAGATATTAGGGGTCCTGAGCATAGGGGCCTTGCTGGAGGAAAAGATAAAGACAAAATGAGTATTTAATTTTGTGAATATTCTTCTATTAGATTTTATGGCATATTAGACTAAACAACTTATCCATTAATGGAATGAATATATCTTAGGAGAGCAATTCCTACATTCCCTGAGACAGTGCTCAAGTAATAGAAGATATACAAAATAACTATTCCTATATAACTTAATAATGAAGAGACATGGAAACATATTTAGGATTCCTACTAGATATATGCATTGGCTAATATGGTATGTAGTTATGATAGGGAGGGCAGAGTTCTCTAAAATAATTTTAAAATATTTAATGTTGAAATAAGTTCATTTAATGAATTAAATCTATGAATTTTAGAAAAGCATATCTTTGTTAAATTGGAGTTATATATATATGTATATTAGAAGCTGTATCGTTCTAGATATATAATATAGTTACAGGTTCTTATATAGTTATATGTGTTAAAACCTGTAAAACATTTTTGTTATATGTGTGTGGAAATGCCTACATGCTATGTACAAAAAATACATAGCATTTTAGGTATTTTATTTACTTATTCAGCTATTGTGTAAACCATATGTTATTAATTTTCACCGCAATTTTTTATTATTTTATTAGTCATTAAAATAATATTTTGCAAGTTTAAAACTAAGTTAAAATTAATTAGCAGCATATTAAAATCTTATCTTTCTTTAAATATTAAAAATATGTGGAATGGGGAGGGTAGTAAAGTTAAAAACCATTTCACATAGTAAATATGCAAATCAGATATTTATCATGTCAAAATTGCACAAGTAGAAATTTATTGAGGAGGCTAAGTTATCTCTCAAATGCTGAACTTATGTTTCTGATTTCATGTTTATTTTTAAACAGAATTTCACCTCTTAGCTTCTTAATCTGAAGTACCTTTTGAAATATGAATTTTATTTTACATAATTTCTCATAATAATATTGTTTTAACCTAGTTATACCAATATGGATGATGAAAATTAGTAATGTTTTGTTAACATTAATATTTCTGTTACTATTAAGCATATTATTGCTACATTATTAAGTACTATTTCTTTCAAGTTTTCCCAGTAAGGTTGGATCTCTGTAGTAATCAACATTCCAAAGAAAACAGCAGACTCAAATATTAAAGATTATACTTTTTAAGCAAATTAATCATCTACAGATTTGTAAACTTGGGGGGGACCCAGACCTGGCCTTTTACTGTACCTGAACACTCAGACAGATAAGAAAGTGTTAAAACTGAGCAGGACACGTGTATAAAAGAAATGGCTTTCTCTATATTTAGCGTTAATAACTTTAATAGTGTGTAAGGAAAACAAAGAGTTAGAGCAAGCATTGTGAATTAGAATGTCTTACAACTAAGTTATAAAACTGAATATCTAAATGACTAGGATTAATTACATTTTATTCTTCTAAAGCAACTTATCTTTATCATAGTTTTAATAAATGAGTTGCTACTGATTGCTACTCATTGTTTAAAAGAAGGATATATGAAAGTTCTCTTTGTGATCAGTTTTAACCTAGACACTAGAGAAAATGTGAGATTTAGAAAAATGTAAATTAAAAGAGCCTCTGCTGTCAGACACAGTGACTTAACCCTCCATTTCATAGTGCTAACATCTTATCTCTGTAGCACAAATGGGTCCTCTAAAAGTAGAATTATTTTCTTTCACATACATTGCACTATTTCTTAAAAAGTCTTTTTTTTCAGCTATCACTGTTGATTAGCAAGTAAAATTTTATTTTATAATTGTATTCATTTATTTGTTATTATTTTTGTATATCCAGGAATCTATTTTTTTTCAGGGATTCATACATGCAGTAATTGCTTCTAACACTGATCTACATTCCTAGTATGTTACTTTATTTTGTTTTCTCCACCTTTATTGAGGTACTGGGATTTACAATACAATTAATGATAGATTCATTCATTGCTCAGCTCCATACCCACCACTCTCATGCCTGCTTTCTTCCACCAGTATCCATGCCCACTTTCAATTAACATTCCTCCTAAGGTAACCAATTTACTGTGCTGGATAAAATCAGTACATGATGATTCCACAGAAAAGGAACAATATAAATCTCTGAAATTCACTTTCTCCGTCTTCCTTCGTTTTTTCAATCTCCTTCCCAGTTTATCTTACTCTGAACTGCTTAAGACAATTTATCTTTTACTTTAGAGGTAAGACAAGAACACTGCAAATCTTTTCAATGACATATTTGGGTTTTATTTAACAAGTACTCTGAAGAATTATTTATATCTCTAGGAGCTTGGAGCAGTATTTGACCTTGATATTTAGTACTAATTATAAGAGACTATGTGAAATTGCATGTTAAATTGAAAGTTTTTGTCTGATTGAAATTAAATTCTTTCTCTTCCATAGGAAAAAATTACCTATATTGTATCACCCTGTAGGACACGCTTATTGGTTTTTACTTTAATTAATGAGCTGAAAATATCATTTGACACCTTTTCATTCTATTTTATATGTGCCTCATTTTTAACTGAACCTGATTTGAAATTGGGGGACAGATAATTCCAGTTAATATAATTCATGAAGCTGGCACTGGGGCAGAAAATAAAATGGAGAAACATATATCATAAATTTCAAGGAGCAAGTGTAAAATATTCTACCTAATTTTGAATTCTATATATTTTATTTCCTTCCCAGTATAAATATTAAATCTGTGAATACATTTTAAAATCGTGTGTGTATGTGGTGTGTGTGTGTGTGTGCACACGCTCAATTTTATAGTATTCTTTAACACTTGTGAAAAGAAGTCATGGATATAAACCACATGGGGCAAATAATAAATAGGGGTTATTAATGATAACCCTAATACACGTTTACTTATACACATAAATGTATAGGAGAACTCTCAATTTAGTAGGTATTGTATTTCTATAAATTGTAAGATAGAAAATAGTGCCAGAGAGAATAGTGACACAGTTGTTAGAGTGTTTGTTTTACATGTTGCTTTGTATTCCTGGCACAAATATGGTGCCCCAAGTCTCCCAGGAGAAATCCCTGAGCACAAAAAAGTTGTAGCATTGCTGAGTGTGGCACCCAAACAAGACAAAATAATATTAATAATAAGAATAAGAATAAGAAAAAGAAAAATATTGTAATTCCTATAACTCCTATTATCTCTGCTCAGGTTTGAAAAATGCATGGCAGGATCAAATTTTTAGGGTAAGAGTCTCGGGCCCATAATGTGCTCTACTCATAAGCTTAAGGGAAGTAATAAGTTATATCTTTATGCTAATGAAAATATAGAGGATCATTAATTAGTATATTGGCCTTATTTTTAAGTAAAAGTTTTTTAGAACCAGTGACTGATATCATCTTGCTTTGATGAACTATCTCTGACCGATTGACTTATGTCCTTTATTTCCTAAATAGAAGGGCGGTGATGAGTGAATAAATATTCAAGACACTCACATATTTATTTTGTGAAATGTATCTATATCATATTTGATTGATAAAGGTCTAGAAATGAGACAATTTCTCATATTTTCTAATCATTTAGAAAATAATTGTCAATTTTTTTTTGCTTTTTGTGTCACACCGGCAATGCTCAGGGGTTTCTCCTGTCTTTGCACTCAGGAATAACTCCTGGTGGTGCTCGGGGGACCATATGGGATGCCGGGATCAAACCCTGGCCAGCATAGGCAAGGCAAATGCACTACCAGCTGGGCTATTTTTGAATTATCAGTCCCGTTCCAGGGCAGGTGTAAAAAGTAACCTTGCATAATACCTACACATTATGTAATACAATGGGGTCTATTATAGCCATGATTTGTATTGGGATTTTAATGATTAGATTTTTTGGACAGAAGCCATATATTATGTGCTTTGTCCAGGATAATTATATTTGTATATTCTATGTCACTATTTTATAATAAGTGACATCTATAACAGAAGCTTCTGGACCACTGTCATTTGATATAGTCAATGTTTAAGTTCATGTCTCTACATATGTTCCATTTTATGAACAATATGTTGATCCATCTGTTCAGTTCAAATGAAACATCTACTAATAAATTTCAGTTATTCTATACATTATTTACTCTTTGATATGACCAAAGACAATACCAAAATTGTAGGGCAATGTATTTGTATCTTTTTAGAAAAAATAAAAATATTAAATCCTTTAAATTTTATTATTTTGGGTTTTCTAGGAGATTATTAAGGTAAATTTTAATATGATTCTATTTTTTCATTATTAAAATTATGTAATTTTCCATTCGCTTTAATAGTGGACTAAATAAAATATTTTTTCACACAAGTCTTTTGAATATTAAATTTTTATTACAACAATTCTTATTGCTTTTCCGATGCTACTCACAATGGATTGAGTAGGTTATAGTAGAGATATTATCTTTTTTAGACTTGACTTGTTTGAGGTCGGATACTCTCCTTTAGATACCCTTGTTTCACATGTACCAAAAAATGACATTTAAATTGTTAATCCAGTTTGAATCATTTCCCAGGGAGATGCCTCACATAAATGCATACTTACAGTGCTTTTAACAGTGGTCCAAAGGCATATGGTTAGAATGGACAGTTAGTGAATAATACTGATTTCTGAATGTCTGCAAAGGAATTCATCAAATCACATCCATGTGCAGTAGCACCCCTATTTAGTGTTTTATTTATAAGTATTTCACCATCATCATGCTGAATATAATATTTCATTGTATTTGTCCATATTGAAGGAAATTGATTTACTGGCATAGAATTGGTAATACTACTGACAAATAGGTACTCTTCTGTTGCAGGACACCTAAGAGCCTCTGCATCTTCCCTGGATTGCCTCCTGCAGGTCACTTGTAGATAGGGGGTAGCTTAAATGTGGCAGTTACCATGTATTCTGTACTGGCTGGTATAAATATTCTCTCATGCTACTACAATCATCGTGGGACTAGCTAGATCTTACCAGCATATTTGCCTGGCCACGTTGGATCTCTGAGTAATTAGGCCAGAGACAAATGCTGTTTGCCTCCAAGCAAGCAAGAATGGCTCCCTGATAACTCAAAGGCAAGTAAAATGCAAAACTACCATGAATTAAAAGAGGAGATTCTTGTGAAGGCTTGGAGAAATATTTAACTGGCACTAGTATAGTCTTTGGTACAGAGGCATGCCATCTCAGAAACCCCCTTCTCTACCCTATAAAGGCATTTCCAGGCAGATCTTGGCTCAAGACATTAGCATCTAAAAGGGCCTAGGTGAGGTGCTGGGAAAAATTACCTGAGGGCATTTGACCCTGCCTGCTTCCCATAAAAGTGGGAGGTCTGAGTTGCAGGGGGATAAAATAGCCTGCTTCCTCTCTTGCTCTCTCTCTTTTTGGGGGCCTTTTTTTGGGGCTCACACTCTTCTTGGGAGTCTTGTCTTTGCCTCCTCTTTACAGGGCCTTAACACATGGTGGTCACTATCTTGGCCTACACATGGCTGGGGTTCTAGCCGGGAATCCTAAGCACATGGATTTTCCTATTGCTGATTTGTATGCCTGAACCTGTGATAAGTAAAGCATTTTAAAACCTGTGCCGGATGGATTCCTGAGTTTTCGGCCTTTCCCTGCTGGCTTTGGAGGTAGAAGGAAACTTCCTTCCAGGTATTGTTGCAGACCCCAGGGGCTCCCTGACATTCCTCCTTTGGATAAATGCTAAGGCTATCTGCTATCTCGACCCAGCATGTAATCAGGATGGAGATAAGCTAGGTTGAGGTCTTAAATGAAGTACCATCTTTATTCTTTAGTGACACTATGAAGTTGCCCCATCTTTTAACAATATTTCCTAACTTATAAAAACATTGCAATACACATAACAATCAATTATTATATGCAATTTTAGGTGTACCATTTAGAAGATTAGCTATATTCAAATGTGTTGCTGTCATTAACATTCTTCTCAGAGTACTTTGTCTTCAATTGCAAATCTACATCTACTTTCATAATTGGTTCTTCAGATTTTTTCCTCATCCCTAAAACTACAATCTTACATTATGTAATTATGATTTTGAGTATTATAACAACTTCACATAACTTTAATAGTGCAGGTTATATTGACTAGTCTATTGACTTAGCACAATGCTTCATAATTCACTAATACTGCCCATATAGCAGAATGTCTTTTTTAAGGTTTAAAATAATTCATTGCCTGTATATGGCAAACTTCACATATGTTAACGTCTTGAATACATGTAACCTTATATATGATTAGTGTGTATTATGCACCTGAAAACATGGATGCAAATATATCTTTTTGAGACTCTGCTTTTTCTGACGTGTACTCAGAAGTGGATTTAGTAGACCAAAGGGTAATACCATTTTCATATTTAGAGGAAACATAATATTGTTTCTCAAAGCCATAGAGCAACTGCACAATTTCACAATGCTACTAATGGTGTACAAGCGGTTTAGTTTTAAGAATAATCTTACCAAATTTAGATAGCAGAAAATTAAGATATAGTGCATATATACATTTTTTTTTTGCTGTGGGTTGATAAATAAAACAAAGTTACAAATAGAAAAAAATAGGTGTATATTTCACGGTTTATGTTAGAATTAAGATACACTACAATGCTATTATTGCATAATATTCATATAAGAGAACTAAGAAGGAAGCAAACCCATTGAGATGAATTAGTAAAATGAAAATATTGATTTTGTTAATGTACTAGTCATGGATTGAAAACAGAATTTAATGAGTAATTCCTTTTGAGGGACGGGTGTTCCCCAAACACTGCCAGTAGTGATCCCTGAGTGCAGAACCAGGAGAGTGCAGAATTCTGAGTACCACTGAATATAACCCACAAAAAAGAACAAAGGATAACAGAAGCCAAATAATCAGCTGTTAAGGATTGCAGAGAGAAATCCTATCAACATATTAGAGGTTGACTTTTTTTCCTCAAAAAATATTTTTTGGTTTTATTATTATTGCTCAGTCATAATTAAAAGCAAGGGACTGTAGATTAAATGGAAGAATTCAGAAAAGATTTTAAGAGAGGCAAAAGAAGGTAGGGAAGCTCCCAAAGGGTCTTGTCAAACAAGATTCCACAGGAAAGAGCAATAGTACAGTGCATAGAGCATTTGCCGTGCACTCTACAGCAAAAGTACAGAGGGTAGGGCATTTGCCTTGGCCAACCCAGGTTTGATACCTTGACCCATAAGGTCCATCTCCTACCCCCTCACCCCAACCCACTGGGAGTAATCCCTGAGCAGAGAACCAGAAGAAAGCCCTGAGCATATTTTAGGTGTGGCCCCAAACAAAAACAAACAAAAAGCAAGAACAGGATTTCAGAGTAAATCTGATTTATTTTCTCATTTTTCTTATTTGCTGCCTGAGCACCTATGCTGCCTGAGCCCTTATGCAGCTTGAACCCTCATGGCTAAGCACATGTGGTGCCAGAGTAAATGTGTCGCCCACATCTCCCCTCTTGAGTTGTGTATTCTCTCTCTCACTTTCCCTCCTCCTTCCCTTTCTTAAAACCTCCATAATAAAAATCTGTTTTACTCCACTGCTCATCTACTCCTGAAAATTCTTTTTCTGTGAGGTAGACAAGAACCTTAGGAAACCCTGGGTAAGGTCTAGGACTGACTTACCTTTTTGTCAGTCCTTAGCTTGCCCAGTGGGTCCCTGGGTGGCAGAGTTGGCTGGGGGAGAAAGTGACTCATCTCTCTCCTTCCTACCACACATAAGCCACCAATGAGGTCCACCTATATCACTTGCTTGGCTCAAACCCTAGCACTGGAAGAGCCTGGAAAACTACCTGCATCGTATTTGATATGACAAAAACTAGTACAAATTATAGACCTCATTCCCATGACCTGAATGAATGGTTTGAGGCTCTTTGTGTTCCTAGACCAGCAGATGCCCTTGGGCTACCCTAGCATGCCGCAGGAGGTATGTAGATGTTACGGTGCCCACTTGAGCAAATCAATGAACAATGGGAAGTGATACAAGTGATACAAGTGAGTAATTCCTTTACAAATATGTGCGGTTTAAGGATCATATTTTATAACTTGCAAGGATAGCCCAAGTGAGGCTTCTTTCTTGACCACCTCTCCCATCTGGCAAGAAGCCCAGCACCTGTTCTAGGCTCATCTGAGGAGAGGTGGCACAGGCTGAGCCCACCCCCCAGGAAACAGAGCCAGACAAAGGCAGGGAGCATGACGTTCAGTTGAGTAAGGTTACATCATACACTGATACAGAGAATCACATACACGGGACAGAGCTGCTACCGGCTTTCCCTATGCCCAGCTGATCACGAGGTGTCCAGGAGGGAAGGCTGGTTCTAGCCCTGGCCTGCCACCTTAGCAGAGCCTCGCAAGAAGCTAGAGGACCCCCACACTATGAGGGCTGCCATTTTCCACATCTGACTCCCCTCTCTTCAGAGCTCCGCCCAGTAGAAGAGCTGATCACAGCCTGGCTCGCGTGGCCACAAAGCAGCCGCAAAGCAGGGTTATTCCTGTCTCTGCACTTAGAATTTACTCCTGGCAGTGCTCCAGGTACCATATGGGATGACGAGGATCAAACCTGGATAGGCTGTATGCAAAGCAAATGCCCTCCCCACTGTGCTGTTGCTCTAGCCCCACATATAACGTTTTTTCTTTCTTTTTGGTTACACCCAGAGACACTCAGGAGTTACTGCTGGTTCTTCAGTCAGTAATTACTCCTGGAGATGCTCCTTGATAGTATGGGATGCTGAAGATTGAGTCTGGGTTGGCCACGTGCAAGGCAAATGCCCTCCCTGCTGTGCTATCACTCTGGCCCCAGCTGCATATAACTTTTTTTTGTCAGGTTTCTGTGTATTGGGTCAGATACTTGACTCTTTGGTATTGCTTGATTATATGATAATTATATTTTAATATTTATAAAATGTATCTATAGAATTTTCCATAGATACTGAACCAATTTAGATTCCCATCAAAGAAGTTCTAGAATTCCAGTTTCTCCAAATACCAAAAACAACTGTTGTTTTTGTTCTTTTCAGTCGTAGAGCTCCTGACTCCTATTTTCAAGGCTCTGGGTTTCATATGTAACACATGCCAACCAAGTGAAATAATGTAATAGGTAGCCAAATAAAAGTATGTATTTTTTAAATGTGTAAGTTATTCCAAAATTGTGTATAAGTTTATATAGATACATATAATGTTAAATTTTGGCATGCCTCATAATGAAAAGCCTATATATTTTACCATATTCAATATAAATGGATACCACCACCAATATTTTAGCACAAATAATTATATATAAGTGAGTGTATTCTATGAAAATAATAAAACAACAATAAACAATATGCAAAGTTAGTTGTTACAATGTGACTTCGGAGAGGAGCTCATAACTGGGAGGGATATAAAAGATGAGAGAGGAAATATTAACTTCTTGCTATTTAAGAAATATGTTGATTCTTTAATCACATTACAAGGTGTACTTTAAAAGAGCATTATGAAAGTTTCCATTTATGTTTTATGTGCTGGGATCTAGGGTATATTGGGGAGCACTCACAGCTGTGCTCAGGAATTAGTCCTCATTCTGCACTCATCGCCATAGGCTAGTCCTAGTTCTGCACTCACAGATCACTCCAGGTGGAGCTTGACTGGTCATACACTATGCTAGGGTTAAACCAGGGAGCAGCTTCAGGCAAAGCAAGTGCCTTCACTCTTTTAAGACATTAGAGACAAGTGCCTTAACAATTTCAAAGATCTAGACGTTTACTATGTCTCCAACTCCTATTACTTGTATTTTACAAAGGTATACTGCATCTGCCTCTCTCTCTTCTCTCTCTCTCTATATATATATATATATATATATATACATACATATATCAGTTACTAAATTGGTCATTAAAATCAGTTAGTAAAAATTGGAACCCTTGTAAAAATTAATAGAAATGCAAAATGCTGTATTTTGATTGAAAAAAATAGATGGTGGCTTTTCTAAACATAATGCCTTTACTTGTCATATGATTCAGAAATACACTTCTGAATGTTTACTAAAAAATAATGGCAACAGAGATTGGTTGCTATATGTACAGCAATAGATGAATGAGTAATTAAATGAGTGCTAAAATATTATTTAGTTAAAAATAAAGAATATTTTTTCTCATACTAACATTGGAAAAGAAGTGCATTTCATGGCTCTATAACATATTGTGAAGTAAACATTTGGCATTTAATTGATGCATATCATAAGGTCATTGTCAGATTAATATTACATAGAAGTGGAAAATAAAGTAAAAACTGAGAACATAGGACAGATATGCAGCAAAGGTCATATTTTTTGTGCATGTGTCATGATTTGGTGTATTAGAGAAACACTCTAGATGATTCAATGTGCATAAACTATAGGCATTTCAAAAAGAGAATTGAAAGCAGGGGAAATTCATGAAAGAAAGAATTCTCTGAATTGGAAGAATCAAGTTGAAATAAGGCCATCAAAGGAACATGCCTTCCAAACAGCAGAGGAAGAGGGCCTAAAGGAAGTTCCCACCAAGTTCTATTTCCCATATCAGGGATCAAAATGCTTAACACTAGAAACAACTGGAAAATTTGAACACAATGGAGCAAAGCCTTTCATATTCTGAGAGAAAACAATTTGCAATCCTAAACTCTTTTGCCTAGCTAAGCTATTAGCTAAGTGTTGAAAAGTGTTGAAAGTTAAAAAAAGATCTTTATAGACATGCAAGATAGTTAAAAATTTCCTCCAAGGACTATTTCTCATGTGAAACCTAGAGGTAATTTTCGACAAACAAGGACATAAATAAAGAGAAAGATGACAAAAGGGAAACAGAAGAATAACATGAAGAGGGGAAGAGGGATGATGGCAAGTAGGAGCCTATATGCAGGCTGAGAGAATCCAGAACACGTCAGCAATAGGAAAATGGAAACTACAGAATACCTGATATATTCAGATATAATCATTGTGAGAAGAGCTTATGACAGCCGGTAAAGTGTTTTACGTTGAGCTGGAGATGAGTCCACAGCAAACCGATGCCATGAAACCCCAAAGCAATCAACTGCCTGGAAGACAGAAGGTTGGACAAGAAAGAAAGAGTAAATGGAAAATTTCCCAATCCCTGCTGCAAACAAGGCAGCATCATAGTGCAATTACCAATTACCAGAGAGCCTTTTCACCCAAGTCATTACACACTGTTGGAATGTTAGGAAATCTAGGCAGAACTAAGTCCTTTTTCACCCACAACAAGAAACTAGTAAATGTATCTCAAAGTAACATACCAAGACATAGCTACAAGCCCCTTATTTTGTTTAAAAACTTTGTTTTGCATTAAAAATTATTTTAATGTAGTCATTATCAAATTATGAAGTTATTCATGACTGTATTTAAAGCATAAAATGTTTTAACTCCAATCCTTTCACCAATGGCCTTATTTTATCGATATATTTTTTAAATTCCATTTATTTATTTAATTTTTAGTATATTTATTTTAAACTAAGAAATAAAACTAAAATCATAAAAAATAAAATATTAATCTTGACTGCAGAAATTAGATATCTTATTATTTTCCTTTTATTTCTATCAAAGTATCAAGCTAGTCACTACACTGGAAATATATTTCGTATATGTATATCCTATTATTAAGTGATTAGGTAAAGTTAAAAGTTGGATTCAGTCCCTTTAAATCATCTTGCTCATTCAATATGTCCCCACTTAATCAAGAGTAAAATTATTTTCCGCCCAGAAGGTATTAAGCAAAGATGCAGCAAGCTGTTTGTCTGAGATTAAAACTCTAGTGAGACAAATGCTGTAAGGGTGAAAGTAAAGAACCACTTCCCTTACTAACGTTTAAAACTCTGGTTAGTAAATATCATTTGATAGAAACTTGCTCTGTTGCTCATAGACCAGGTGTTATTATTGTTATTAATTCTTTCTTTGGTATTTCTCTTTGATTCTTTTTTTAACTATCAATGGTTGTTATGTTTACAAAAAATATGTGCTCTGCATTCTAAGTCGGATGAAACAAAATAATCATTACCATATGAATATTTTAAAGAAATATACATTTTTCAACATCTTATATGATTTTTTAAATGATTTTATTGATGTAATATTCACACAACTGTAAATGTTCTAAAGGTACAAGTCCATGTGTCTTTAAATAATATAATACAAAACCACATCACAACCCTTGAGAATAGTCTGTTGTGTCTTTTCCTCTAACACTCTGGTACCTTTGATTCTTAGGATTAAGTCCACCCATTTGTTTTCATTTGATTTTATTCATCCCTGACTTTTCTTCTGTATATTTCAGATATGACTGAATTTGTATTTCACTTTCTGACCTATTTAATTAAATACAAGTATGTTCAATCAATATTGTAAGAAAAATATTTTTCATGTTGAAGAGTTTTATTGTATAAATACATCATAAATTCCTTATGTCATTCTTTCATTGGTTACTTGGGTAGTTTCCTTGTTTTGCCTATTGAAAATATGTCTGCACTAAACATAGGTGTACATGAATATTTTCAAATTAATATTTTGGCATGAGGAGGGCAAGGTGAAATACTCCCTGTTTGTTCTGCCTTTGCCCATCCTAGTGATACAGGAGCTAAGAAGGAAAGCACCAGGTCTCAGGTAGCTAATCCGACCTGTGGTCTAGGTAGCCAATCAAAATGTAGAAGGGAATCCTGGGGTTGTATAAGGCAACAAGTAAAAGCAACCCCTGCACAACTCCAGGTCCCTCCCCAGTAAGGAGAGAAAAGAGAGGAGAAGGAGAGACAAGAGAAGAGAAGGAGAGACAGAGGAGGAGAGGGAGAGAGGAGAAGAGAAGAGCTGCAACCTCTCTCTGGCCAGCTGCTCCCAACCAGCTCCCTCCCTCTCTCCTTGTATCAGGTAGGACAGTACAGGGCCCTGCATGATAGGCCACAGAAGGCCATGCAAGGGCTGCTAACGAAAGGGCCAGGCTCAGAGACCCAGGTTACAGTAGGGATTGGCAGCTCAGGATATCCCAGGTTAAGACAGGGCACGAAGGCCCAGGTACAGGGCAAGGTACTGGACACAAGAGTCTCAACCAAGTGTACAGGGTAGAGGCTGAAGACTAAGGAAAGCCAGGACAGCATAACAAAGACCTCTGGGGTACAGTTGAGAGGCCCATTGGCAGGCACAGAGAGAGCAGCAGGAACAGGATGAGGCCATCATTCTAGAGATGTAAGCAGACTGCGTGGGACAGGACCAGGAATTCGTTCATGGGTTACAGAGAAGCTAGGCATTTGGGAGCGGGACCTGGAAACCCCGATATATTAAACTGACTTACTCAACTTTATGAGTTTTGTATGTAATTTTTATACAATCCTCAAGAATCCACTAGCACAGGCGAAACTACTTTTGCGTTAACATTAGTTTCAATTTTTAAAAGTCCATTATATATGGCCAGTCAGTCAGTTTTCTGATAGAATTTGTTTTGGTGATTCATCCTGCATCATTAACAAATTAATATTTATTTCTGAGCTTTACCTTATCACTTCTTTCTTTGTAGATGTGTGTCTACTGCTGTCCTGTAATGGGTAAAGAATAGCCAAATCCATGCCTAACTATGAAAAAGGAATCAAACATATAGTAAAGGATAGAATTAGACTTTCATTTTATTTAATGTAGTACATATAGGTATTTATTTTAATATTACACACCTGAAATTTTTATGCTCCTATAATGCAGTAATAAAAGATTTTTAAAAAAAAATAAGTGAAACTGGTGTACAAAACCTGCTATATTATTCTGAATTTGCTATATAAGAAGCCCTCCAGATAATGCGTATGCTGAGAAAATGTGGTGAGTTAACTACATAAAACATGTAAATGCATATATGGCATATTATAAGGCTTAAATACATTTTAGCTAGTATTACACTAAAAACCTGCCCTTCAAGGTGTTGCAGGTGTGGCTTGGTGCCCGGCTGCATTGGGAGGTTGCAGACAGGAGACAGGCTTGTCTACAACCAGGACTGTACCCAGTGGGCCCTGGATGGTTGATGGTCTGACATAGAAAAACTGCCCCCAGGATGAAACCAGAGCCACGGCAGAGCCTGGCAAGCTACCCATGGTGTATTCAATATGCCCAAACCAGTAACTACAATGGACCTCATTCCAAACAAATGGAGACATTACTGGCGCCCACTTGAGCAAATCAATGAACAAGGGGAAGAAAAGTGATACAAGACAAGTGAACATAAGTGTAATAACAATAATAATAAATTATAAGACCTATAATAACATTTTAGAAATTTCAGTACAGTACAAAGAAGTCAGCTAGAAGATGTGTCAGAAAATATTTATTTTTTGATAGATTACAATACCAAGTGACCATAATAGAGCCAATCATATTAAAACCTTCAAACTCTATCAGCAGGGCTCAATAGCAGAAAATAAGACAGGCGCAAGGGACCACCAAGCTAGGCTGTCCATCCTTTCCATCTGTTTTATAAAAATACAGTTTCAACACCTTGGTTTCCAACATGGCAATCCATTGTTTAAGTGACAGAGACATTAAAGACTATGAAACAGCACATGAGAGTTCAATGGACACATTGAGCATCAGGGTGACTATTTCATAGTCAATCAGCAGGCACCCTTAAATCATAAAGTTACCACAATTTACAATTCTATTCTTGCCTATGTTAGTTTCTATATAAAAAAGACACTCAACTGTTTTATTTTACCTGGTTTGGTACCACCAAAGTATTCTTTTCCTTGTCTGTGCTCATACTTATTGTCATGTTATACTCTAAAAAAGATTTATTTTGTTTATCCAAGAGACTATCCCAACCTTTTCCTTTTTTTTTTTTTTTTTTGCTGGAGAGGAAATTTTCCATAGGATACAAGTTGCAGTCTTATTTATATAGTATGGACTTAGAGAAAAACGATGCTTTCAAGGGGAATAATCATGGTGACTCTAAGATATCTTCGTGACATTTAGTGTTTACTTTTATTTCTATCTCATTTTAAGGAATATGTATTTTAATTATTGCGTATGATAATATGTCAGTCATTCTCAGTAGAAGTCAGCCAAGAATGTGGCTGACTTTGACCGACTTCCGAGACTGTGACTTTGACCGAGAATGTCTACAGCTGAATCTCAGCAAAACTATGTTCATAAAAATTGAATTAGTTCCAGAGGCCCCATTCACTCTCAATGGAACAAACATCTCTGAATGCAGCAGTTATGTGCATCTAGGTCGAAAAGTCAACATGATGAACAACCTAAAACCTGAGCTGTGCAGAAGGAAGAGAGCGGCATGGAATGCCTTCAAAAGCATCAAGAAATAGCTAAAAAGACAAAGAAACTCCGGCTCCGGGCACATCTCTTCAACTCCACCATTCTCCCTGCATTAACATGCGCCTCAGAGACCTGGGCCCTATGAAGCATGATGAGAATGCTATTCGGGTGTCCTAAAGAGGAATCGAAAGAGCCATGCTTGGAATATCATGCCTCTCAAGTGAAAGAAGGAATCCAGAGCTCCAACCTCCATCGCTGTTCCAGAGTCAGGGTTGCTGTCTCGTTTGCCAAGGCATGGAAAATCAGATCGGCTGGACATGTAATGCGATTTGGAGACAACTGCTGGACTAGAGCCATTACGGACTGGATCACACGGGATGTCAAAAAAATCACGTGGCCGCTCACATACAAAATGGTCAGACTTCTTTGTCAATACTCTAAACGAATGCTTTGAGGCTCTTCATATTCCTGAAGCACCCAGATGCCATTGGGCTATACTGGCACGTGATAGGGTCAAATGCAAATGTTACTGGGGCCCACTTGAGCAATTCGATGAATAACGGGATGTCAAGTGATCAAGTGAAGTATGATAAGTTAAGGACACAGATACACAGGGCAGAGCTGCTACTGCTCTGTTTTTGCTCAGTGATCATGGAGGTGTTTAGGAGGGAAGGCAAGTTCTAGCCCTGTATCACCATCCCAATAGAGCCTCATGAAGCCAGGTGAACCCCCACACCATGATTACCTCCATTGTCATCATCTGGATTCCACTCAAGAGATAAGCTGATCTCTCCCCTTTTGCACATGGCCACTTTGCGGTTCATCAGTAAATGCAGGAACTGAGAGCATACCATGGCAAAGCCTGGCAAGCTCCCTATGTCATATTTGATATGCCAAAAATAGTACAATTATAGAACTCATTTCCATAACGGAATGAATAATTTGAGGCTCTTCATATTCCTGGATGAGCAGATTCTCTTGGGCTACACTAGCATGAGACATGAAAAATGGAGATCTTACTGGTGCCTGCTTCGAGCAAATTGATGAACAATGGGAAGACAAGTGATACAAGTGAAACAAGTGATAAGTGTCTTCATAAGTGACTGGTTATACTAAATTGTAGACTTTTACTGCTTTATAATCAAAGTAAAGGTGAAAATATTCAGTATTTTTTCACATGTTATAAAATTATAAAAAGTATTGCTACTTTAAAGTGATAGATAGAAAGTGATAGATTTCCATGAAAATATACCAACCTCTTCATTTTGCTTAATAAATATTAAGGCAGCCACTAATGCAATACATAAGGATCCTTTGACGTTAACTTTCCAAGCACAATCAAAATAATTGACTTTTAAAACTCATGTTTTTAATATTATTATTCATCAATTAATGCCAATAATTGATACCTGGCATTCAATTAGAATTTTGTAATCAAGAGGTTCCTAAATCACTTAGTAAACAAATGAGCATATTTCAGTCTAATAGAATAGACCCATTGAACAAAACTGAACTTGAAAATAATTTCAATTTAATGTTTAAGCCATGTTAAGATAAACAAGGAAATTCTAATAATTCAAGCAATATTGTGGTAGAGTTCCTTTTACAATGTAATATACAAATCATAGCCACCCTCATTGAAGCTTACAAGAATTGCCGAAGTTTTATGATACCATTTTAATACCAACTGTAATGTTATTCTAAAATTCTCTTAATTATTTATTAATAGTTGTCATTCTACAAATACCATCAAGAAGACATTATTTCAAACAAAATTTATTCACATTTTATTATATGTAGACTGGCTGTAGAGAATAAAAATTAAGTTTTGTTTTGTTTTTTGTTTCACATCTCATTGTGCTCAGGTCTTACTCTAGGCCTGCACTTAGGGATCAGTCTTAGATGGCCATAAGAGTTGCTGGATCAACCTAGGTCTGATAGATGCAAGTGCCATCCGCAATGTACTATTTCTCCAGTCCCCAAAAATTTGTCACAAAACCTATAGAGGCAAGCCATGCTAAGGTAAAAAAGGAAATTCTAATAATTCATGCAACATTGTGCTAGAGTTCCTTTTACAATGTAATACACAAAATCATAGCCACACTCCTTGAAAAATGTCCTTTCATTGTTAAACTTAAGTGAATATTAGCCATGCCTTTGTACTAGAGACATTTTTAATAAAAGAGTTCAAGATGAAACAGCATGGTTTCCCTAAATTACATTGTTTTTAATGTATGCACCTAGAACATCAATTTTATGCACTTAACACCTGCATTTATAATAGTGCTATAGAATTAAAATAAAAATAAAGCCTACAAATATAGTATCCTGCTTATTTGACATTCCTTTCCAGAAACAAGAAAAAATTTGTTCTCTTTCTGTTAATAAAGCTTTTCCATGATCTAAAGCCAATGATATGCTTGGAGATAGCATATACCAGAGATGCCTGGATTGTAAGTCCTTATACATAAAGCAAAAATGTGTGATGATATCAGACACTAAGTACAGCCTAATTGTTGTTCTCTGAATGCCCTTTACATGCTAGAATTTGCTATGTAAACAAATTACAACAAAAGAAAGTCAATTACAACTTGATTAGATGAGCTCTAGTTTTCTGTTTTTGGGAGTCTTATCTACTGCTGCATGAGATGGTCATAGGACTCTGCAAGGATTTGCTGACATATAATGGTATGAACATTTCTGGCAAATCTAAATGCTGTGCTAGTACATCACGGTAAAGCACTTGAATAATATCCATTATAACTGGATAATTCCCTTGCCTATTCTGTCTGAATACAGAGAATTCTCAGATTGTTTTTGTAGAAATTTCCTCAGAATTTGCAAATGGTAACAGATCATAGTTTTCTTACAATAATATTCAACTAAAAATCTTACCATTTGAAATACATTTATGCACAAAGTATATGAAACTGAATGTTATTCATCTACAAGATGAAGGAATTTTCTGTTTGCAGCCTGAAAGAAGTGATCTCTACCAAAAAGTGGGTGCTCCAGAGTTTTGCAAATTGTGCTGCAGGTAAGTTGACTCCTGACTATATCACCAAGGGCTGCAAGTGACTTGGATGAAGTGGGGAACAAAGCTCAGGTTCATTATCTATGGTTTAGCTGTTAAGTCATGCTAGGAGAAATAATAGTACAAAAATATCCTCTCAAAGAAGTTACAGATGGATTTTCATATTTATTCTAGAGCAGTAAGAAAAACTCCATGTTTATTTCTGGATTATCCTTTTGTATGATGGATTATGAAAAAAACACTTTAAAAATTGAAATCAGGCACCAGAAAATAGTGCAATATTAGATCCTTGGCACCACATGGTCCCCAATCCCTCAAGCATCTGTAGATGTACGTTTGGAGGTCCCCACTATTGCTGGGGTGATACAAGTATCCTCAGCACCATACAGCTAGAGCAACATCTCATCCTCAAGCTCTTACATTGCTACCAACAGTCTAGTGAACAACAAGAACAGTCACTGGTTAGGCCCTTAAATTGCCTTAATACTACTTGGGAACCCCTCGGACCTAAAAAATAATCTCCTGAGTAGCCATCACTTGAAAATATAATATGTATATATAGTATAGAGTATATAATATATAATATAATATATTATATATTATGTAATGTATAATATAATATATTATACATTACATAATATATATATATATTATATTATATATTATATACTATTATATATTATATATTATATATTATATAATATTATATATTATATTATATATTATATATATGTATATGTATATATATATGTATATATAACTCATGCAGAGATTTGGACACTGCCCCTTTCCTCCACCTCCATGCCAGCTTCCCCAGAGGATAGACACACCCGTCAGACACACAGCTCCTTTGGCGCAGTGGCCGCTAAGTCGCAGTGCAACTAATACTGATTTTAGGATAAGATCTTTCCCATGATCTTTCACATTTATACACTGTACACAGTTCTAGACAGGTTTTCCCACTAGCCTAGTGGGAAGCCAGGTCAACCCACACATCATGCAGTCAGTCATTCTCAAAATTCAGACTCCATAGTTCCTCAGGGCTCAATTCAAGCTTAAATCTGATCTTCTCCTATAAGTTTCATCAATAAATGCTCGAGATGAGAGCTTTCTACTGATAGTATACCACCTACACGGTAAAAGCCTGGCAAGCTACCCATGTTTTATTTGTTATGCCAAAAGTAGTAACAATTATGGACCTCAATTCCATGACCTGAAATATGGTTTGAGGCTCTTCCTGTCCCTGGAGCAAGCAGATGACCTTGAGCTACACTTGCTTGTAATGGTACATATGGAGATGTTACTGGGCCCGCTTGCAGCAAATCGATGAAAAAACGGGAGAGACAGTGATATAGTATATATATATATATATATATATATATATATATATATATATATATATAAATATATATATATATACATATACATACACTACATAAATACATACATACATACATACATAGAATACAGTGCTAGGTTTCAAATGTATTGATCATTTTTTTTTTAAATGGAAATTACTGGTATAGTAACATTGCTCACTGATAGAGTGCATGCCTTGCATGTTAGCAAATCTAGCCCACCTGACTCTGAGCAAAATTGGAAGAGAAATATAATTATAGAGAGGAGGGAGGAGTCAAACAAGGAAGAGGAGTGAGTGAAGAAGGAAGGAGAAGGAAGGAAAGGGAGGAAGGAAGGAAGGAAGGAAAGGAAGAAGAAGGAAGGGAAGGAAGGAAGGAAGGAAGGAAGAGGGAGAGAAGGAAGGAAGGAAGGAAGGAAGGAAGCAAGAGAGGCATAGTACCTGACATAGAGGAAGGCCGGGGAAGGGGTGGGAATCAGGGAACATTGGTGATGGGAATGGGTACTGGTGGAGGGATGGGTGTTGGAATACTATTATGACTGGAACCCAAATGTGAATATCTTTGTAATTGCACATATCTTGGTAATTGTAATAATTTTTTTAAATATCCTTTAACTATTTTATCATTATTCATAGGCTATATGGATGCTCAACTAAGTCATTAAAAATATATGAGAACTATTAATTTATTGAGATTTAAACAGCATTAAAAAAGCAAAGATTTATGCTAGTCTGTCATAGGAGAGGCACCAATGCAGAATGATCACTGTCAGATAAAATACAGTGTGAGAATAACAGAAGAAGATCAGAGACTGCAGTCCTGAAAACTGGTCCACAGAACAGTTCTAAATAACTGAACTTTTAAGGCAGGGTGTGGGTAGATAGTAAGAGAGGAGAAGGGGGATCATGAGACAGTGGTGGAAGAAGTGGACATTGATGAATGATTTAAAATTAAAATCATATATCCCAAAACCTGTCATTAACAGTATTGTAAGTCATGGTGTTTCAAAATAAAATGCAAGGCATAAAAAAGAGCATGTTTTTATATCCTCATGTGAGCATGACAAATTTACACTAACGTTTTTGAGTAATCTGGACAAAAATGCACCTAAAATAATAATAAAACCACAAAGGTTAGTCACTTTCACAGAGATTTGATCTCCAAGTTTGCTAGTGGGCCTTACAAATGGCCTTAGAGTCCACTCTTACCTGGCCACTGGTGTCAATGTACACTTTCAGTGCTGCCTTTCACCCCCTATGTCACCTTGCCCCTCCCACCTCGCGCCATTTACCCACCACATCTTCCTGATTTGAGCATTGTTGGCGGCTAGGGGGCTTGGTCCAATCTTCTTTTCTGCCTTCCCATCACAGGTCTCTAGGTGACTGTTGTAGTCTCTGCTTGTGTTAGTCCGGTCATTAATCGCATGATCCCATAACATCCCCTTATTCATCTATTTGCTCCAGCGAGTGCCAGTGATGTTTTCATTTGTCCCTATCACGTGCCAGTGTAGCCCAATGGTACCTACTTGCTCTTTCCTCAAACTGTTTGTTCAGGGTCTTGATGAAGAATTCTGACCATCTTGTAGGTGGGCGACCATGTGATCTTTTGACATCCCATGGGATCCAGGCGGTCACGGCTCTAGTCCAGCTGTCATCTCCAAGTCACATTACTTGTCCAGTCTATCTGATTTTTGACACCTTGGTGAACGAGAAAGACGTCCTGATTCTTGATTGTCGATGGAGGCCTAGTCAAAACAATAGATTCATCCCCTGACCCAGAAAGAGCCTAAATATGGCAGTACTAAGAAGGATGAGTTCTGTCATAATTGGGACAAATACCACAGCTCTGTAGACCATTTCTGTATTTTTTATGGACCATGCCAGCTGTGCTCAGGTATAACTCCTGACTCACTGCTCATGGATCCCTCCTGAGGACTTTATAGTCTATATGGGGTACTAGGGATCTAAGTAGATCAGCTAACAGAAAACAAGTGTCCTACCTACTGTAGTATCTCCTTGACTCCAGTCCAGACCAGTTTTAACTAATTATTTATTGACCGGAGGCATTTATCATTGTTACACTGGGCACTCACGTAAGCCCACTCTAGGTCAAGTATATGTGTGTCCCAGACTGGTAACTGAGACTGACTAGTTAGCTGATGTCTGGGTTTTCAGGCTACTTAACTGGCATATGGCCAACAAAGTGTCTGCTCTATATCTGTTCCTGAGTGGTAGAGAATAGATACTCCATACCAATATTCTTAAGCCCACTCTCTATGTCAAGAAACCACTGAGGGTTGCATCCTCGACCTGCCTTGACCAAGAAAAGAGTAAGTTGCCTTGAGGCCTAGTATTTGATTCTAGGTTTTATGGCTCTCAAGCTCCAGGTTAATTCCTTTCTTAAATTTGACAAAATGTTTAACAATTTTACTTTTAAAAATTTCCCATAAATAAAATATGGGAAAGGAGAGTAATAATGGAGATTGAGGCTGAAGTCAATATGTAAATGCTTTCTATATAAAATCAATTAAATGCCCAGCTTATGACTTTAGCTAATACCATTGTAAGATAAATAATTATCACAAATTGTATTTTATTGATGTATCCATGTAGTTGATCACAAGGCGTCAGGGGGAGGAATGGCGGGTTCTATCCCTGGCCCGCCACCTAAGCAGAGCCCCCCAAGCCAGAGAACCCCGCTGTGAGGGCTGCCATTTTCCACATCCAGACACCTCTCTCCTCAGATTGCAGCAGAAGAGCTAATCACAACCCGGCTTATCAGTGACCCACCCTGCAAGAGATTTTTAAAGCTAGCCCCAGATATGCCAACCCAGAGTGACTGACTCACACACGGGTCCAGAGCTACTACTTGCCTCCTGTGCAGCTGATCACAAGGTGTCTGGAAGGGATGGCGGGTTCTAACCCTGGCCCGCCACTGCACCAGAGTCTCTCAAGAAGCCAGAGGAACCCACACACCATGAGGGCCACCATTTTCCACATCTGGTCGATAGCCCACTCCTCAGAGATCCACGCAGCAGAAGAGCTGATCACGGCCCGTTTTCATCAAAAACTGCACTCAGTGCTGAGGTGACTACTAGAGTATCCCACCTGCATGGCAGAACATGGCAAACTACTGCAGTGTGTGCTACATGACAATTACAACGATTTCAATTATAGACCTCATTCCCATGACTGATGATATTGTTTTGAGGCTCTTTGCCATTCCTGGAGTGGGATAATTCACCCTTGGACTATCTCATGTGGCAGGATGTATTGAAATATTACTATATTTAACTCAAGAAAATTAGTAGAACATTAGTACAGTGATCTTTAAATTTTTTTTTCTTTTAGATTCTACAGAAATACTCAAAGGTGTGGTTTATCAGGAATGGCTCTACTTGGAACACTCAAAGGGACCGCCTTTAGAGATCATAAGGGATCAGACCTGGTTGCAGCCACAGGCAGCCTTTCCACTATTTATCTGAAGCCTATTATTGTAATATTTGCTTTTAATAAGATTTAATTTTTGTACTTAAGAGGCTGACTTTCAAGTGATTTAGGAGAGAACAACAGTCAATGGTGGAGAGATAAGTCAACTAAGTTGTAATTTGAAGCATTTAATTACCACGAGTCAAATGTATTTTAAATATTTTCTTAAATCATGAGGTATTATAATATAAGTATATCTTTAAAATAATGAAGCTTAGCATCTTCAGATATAAGGCCCATCATAACTCCCAAGTATTTCAGGCAGAGCAAGAAGGCAGTAAAAATATGATCTCTGCTGTAAGATTATTTATATTAAATATGGAGGACAGAATGGAGTTTTTGAATTGTTTTAGCCGCTCTGCCGGTCCCTGAACCGTGGATGGGACTGCCCCCATTGGTGGCTAATTTTGCTGTCCGGGATGCTGCAGCACATGAGCCACCTGGGAAGGGATGCTGACTCTCAGACCAAAGTCGGCAGGAGGCAAAACGTGTTCAAAGCCCAGGTAGAGCGGCTCCCAGAGCGGGAGGCTTGCACAGGGATTATTCTGATCAGGCTAGATTCTGGCCTTACCCTCTGTTATATCTGAGCCCAGTGGCTCCATGAGGCTGCCCTGGGGTGACTTCAGCCATAACATGCACCAGGCCTCAGAAACCTTTGGGGAACTGGGACTTGGGGGCCTATCTGTCAGCTTACAGGCAATGAAAATGGCGTTCAATGCTGATTTGGATGAGGTCTAAAATCGAACTCTTGGCCATGATCCATCCAAACGACCACAGTTGTGTCCTTTATTACTTCACTGCATTCACCTACAGTTGACATGTGTAGGAAAGGTAAGTGGAAGGGAGGAGAGATAGAGGAAGATGCTTTTAGGCCACTGCACCAAGTAGTTTGAGATTCTGTGGGGGAGGGAGGTGGGGACATTGGTGATGAGAGATGGATTCGAGATGAAAGGATGGGTGTTGGAACACTGTAGAACCAAAACTTCGAGCACTTAATCTCATATGTGCAATTGTATGTGAAAGTGGTGTAGTGAGGTAAAAAATATTCTCATATCAAATGGAAAACTTATATCACATAATACAGGGGGCCTTGAAGTGTCCCAATCAACATAAATAAATAAAATCTATTTTACATATCTTAATAAATGTACTATAAAATTCAATGTTTTGTAAGAGACAATTTTAGCTACTAACTTTATAATTACCTTGAGCATCCCCATTCGGAATTTACTTAGTACCTATTTGGCCACGATGTTATTGTACATGAAACATAATACTTGCCCTCTTAAAAAATCATTATCTAGATAGGGATAACTGGCTTTTCTCATAATTAAAATTAGTGTTTTGATAGTTTTATGGTGTGTATAGGAGCACAAGAATAAGGAGTACATCATGCATGATTCTTTCTATATGTTTTCTACATTACTATTTAGTATATATATTTAACAGAATGTTTTATGCAATTCTGTAAAGATTATAAATTTGATGTGGAAAGCATAAAAATGAAAAACAAAAATCAAGATCTTCAGTTTACTTATTTTTTACTATCTATGTTGAATTAATTCTAAATTGATACTACTTTATTATTAATATATTTTTATAACCCAGTATTTTTTGTGGCATGTGATAAGAGGAAAAAAACAGCCAAAATAGATGCTTCTCACGTCATAAAATGAATTATTTTCAATCCAAAAAGCTCATTTTCACAGCAATAGTTCTGAAACTAACCAACAAGTTAAACTTACTTCGATCTATATTTGGTCACTAATATGAAAAAGTTTAGATTACATTTGGTAAGTTGCCAAAATTAAAGTCAGTTGTTATGGAGAAGTTGGCAGAGATTTGCAAGTGGAATTCGACCAGTTTCATTGCAGTGTTCGATAAGAGTCAAAACCTCTCTTTTGTATTTTGTACCAAATTATTCATCTCAGTCTAAGAATAACTTATTAGTTTACATATTTCTGCTCTGTAGAACGGAATATTTTGCATTGTTTTTTAGATGGAACTCCACCCGATGTTGAAAACCTTTCAATTTCATTTGTCTAACTAGATTCTAGCTTTTTGTCTTACTTCTTTTTACAGTATCCAAATGCCTAAGTAGAATATCTAAACTAAAATTAATGATGCCACACATCAAAAAAACATTTTACATTCTTTTGGTTTTTTTCATACCTATGTAATAATTAAGCCATAAAATGAAATATTATTATCATTTTGTTGCCATTATCTCCCACCCATTATGTTAATCCAAAGTGATTCTTTACTATTTTCTCCCTCATCAGAGAGTGACATAATATACTGGGCATACAATTACAGTTTCTTGGGGTCTGTCATATCACTTGTCCGTTGTTCTTGAGTTTTGCTTAGGTGGGTGCCATTAGTGACTCCCGGCTGAACCTGTCATGTGGTGCTGGCAATGGCATCCTGGTTGCTTCAGGAATAAGAAAAGCCTCAAACCATTCTAGAACTGCAGCATCATGATAAAGAGAATTTGACCATCTTGATGTGGGTGGCCTTGTGATCCTTTTGACATCCCGTGGGATCCAGTCGGTAATGGCTCTAGTCCAGCAGTCATCAAATCGCATTACGCCTTGTCATGGCCATCCCTGATTTTCAATGCAGCAACTGAGACAGCGTCTCTGGCTCTGGGAACAGCAACAGCGACTGGGTTTAGAGCTCTGGATTGCTACTTTCGCAAGTGAGGAGTGATATTCTAAGCATAGCTCTCTCGTTACTCTGCTAGGAGACTGAATAGCATTCTCATCCTGCTTTTATGTGGGTCCAGGTCTCTGAGGCGTATGTTAGTGCAGGAATGATTGGAGTTGAGCGGTGGAGTAATGGCTTGCCCCTTCTGTGCCCCCCGAGCCAGAGGTTCTTTGTATTTTAGTTATTTCTTGGATGCTTTTGAAGGCATTCCATGCTAAAGTAATGGTTATAAAAATGAAAACTTTTATATATATATATTTGGTTTTGATACCACTCTCAAGGTTGTTCTCAGCATGTGAGACTCATGTGCAGGGTTGCTTTCGGTAGAATTTAGAGACCAAAATGGATGCCAGCGGAGAACCATAGATATTACTGTACCAAACCAATCAAGCCAGCCCCACTCTTGTGCCAGAAACCCCCCAGCCCTACACAAATAAGAATCTATATGTTGATAAGGATTATTTTGCAATATATATTTGATAATGATATAAGGGCCTGAATTGATACTAAATAGATTACTAACATGCTTAGTTCAGTCTCGCTTTAACATAAAGGGTTTGTACTCCCTGTTCACTTTTTAGCATCACACCAAAATAAAAGTAGAAGTTGAATAAAGGCTTACCATGTTCTCAGGCAGTGTTCAAAAGTAAATTCATATGAGCTAGTGATTTCCCACCTTCTCTCTGGATAGAATTACAGGGTTAAATTTCAGATCCCGTGTGGGGATTTAAGATGTTTTGTTTTAGTGAATTTAGTTTCAAATTAAGGTGCAATACATATATGATAATGCCCTCTTGTTGCCTATGCATAGGAAAAGTGCTAGGAAATCTTGACAAACTCACTGCAAATCTCAGAGAATATGAATGATGCTATTTCAATGAACCCAGTCTGGCATTTTCTTGTATCTTCGTTACTAAAATTCAAAGATACATAGTGTATTAGCATAATGATAAATCGAATATAAATTAATATGATAAATTGAAACAAAAGATGGGTTTTAAAGAATTTGATATAAACTAAGAATAAATGTATTAGTTTTATTCTTAAGACTTAAGTTTATTCTTGACTAATTTTTGGCTTGTTATTTTTGGGTTTTTTTGGGGCAATGCTTGGGGCTACTCCTGGCTC